>CANNZV010003833.1:0-53294 GCA_947561585.1 Caprella mutica | reverse complement strand
GACTGCTAACAGGATGGACTGAACTTTGAACATTGCTACTATTTACTTCATCACAATATCTTCAGTTTCATCACCCCCATAATTGGGCACAGTATAAGTATATATGTCACCTTTCTAAATTTTCAGCTAATTATATTAACAATTATAATATAATGATTAATTAGTGTTCATTATACTAATTTATTTCACACGGTAATAATTATAATTGACTTATTACCTTCATCATAGCTTGCTTATATTTTATCTATACATATACGAACTTTATTAAATCAATAATAATTATAATCAGTAATATTCAAAGCTAATATATCTTGGAAAGAATATTTAATCTATTCCACGCATAGCTGAACCCCGTATATTTTCTATGAGTAACTCTGCTGAAGAAAACGATTTGCCTTAAAGGGATACTGCTTCAGATATATTAAATGTTAACAGTCCTTTAGCCCATTTGACTTTATCTGACTTATTTCAGGGTGCTCATCTTCAGCTATAGAATTGACTGATATATCAAGCGTAAACCACCACATGAGGACAAAATTGTTTTGCCCAGGCATATTATATCCAACAATTGGTAAAAATAATTTTATAAGTGACACTATATTATGTCTTACTATTTCAGCACCGCCCGGAGACGCCGGACACAAATCCTACCGCCCGAGCCCAATATATCGTACAGTTGGTTACGATTGACCTTCGTACGAATTTGGGAGACGAAAAAATTATACGGTAATGAGTAAAAAAAATTTACGAGTGACACCATATACCATATATATTTCTCCATATCAGAGAATTGTCAAAGTTATCATTTAGTTTATAGTTATGCAAACATTCTCTTCATTTTATATTTAGGTATCATTTAAATTTATTCTAGAGTGAAAATGTTTACAAATGTAAAAGTCTATTCGGGCATCTGCCATTCCTATACTTTAATTTCACACACGTCAAATTCCTTACAATTCTCACCTCAAATACCAAAGTACAGACCCAAACCTCGATTTTAGTTTTTTTTAGAAACAAAATAATGAAGAAGATAAGGATAATGATTTTAATTGATGAAAAGAAAATGAACAATACTTCATCAAGCCCCTATATAATTTCCTAAAGATAGGACATTTTCGGGCTAAGATAGATCGACAGTATTCAATTTTAGTTGTCAACTCATTTTTCCATTGTTTCACTGCTTTATAAATATCTAACCCAGTTATTCTAACACAGTAGCTAGGTATAGCTTCGAATATTTTTTTAATAGTTTGTACCATAATATTTAATATTTGCGTTTCCTCTTTCCATTTATATCTTATGAGTTTTGCTCTTCTACATTTGTATTAGTATCCCCTTAAATGAGATTTCATAGAAAACTAGTAGCTTCTTCACACGTAGAAAATAATGCCTGCTCATTGGAAGACTAACCTATTTCTTATACTTTTAAATATTATTAATGGCTAGGTTTAACGGTATTTGATGTTAAGTTTCGTTGAATATATTTTATTTGTAATAAATAATACTTTGTCGTTTAAAAACATTCACTTATTAATTACTAGTTCCTTTTTCTAAATAAATATTATAATTTAAGGTTCATACTGTACTCCAGATAGACGTCTACAAATATATAATTATGTGCTTTCCTCCTGACTTGTTTTATTCCAAAACCGCTTCGAAGTTCGACAGAAACACGGTTATATATTCGTTAATTGTATAAATAATGTATCAGAAATGCTAAACATGTAGTTAAGTATGAAATATGTATGTTAATATATATGTAGTGGAATAAGGTGATCACTACAGCATTATGGAAGCACTGGACTTCATTATATGCTACCGGATGGTGCCGGACGCTATTAGATGCCTCCGGAGGACTGCATGCTGCTAGATAATACCGGGTACTACCGGAGACTACTACTACTAGATGCTAAAAAGCGGTACTTGAAGCTAACGGACGTTGCCTTACGGTATCGGAAGCTTCAACTACCTGTATATATATGTACTCAATTAATAAGTAATCTTAAATTTGAATAAGTTATTTCTTTCATTTTATTTCTAATATTAATTAGTATGACGAAATCTCTCATCCGATTTCATCATTTACTGTAGTGTTTTGTATCCGCTAGTTTGATGTACTCCACACCTCGTGATTTTTAATGATCTGGCAGGGGGAATGGAGTGTTGGACTTATATGGTGTCGGACCGATGGGGTGTTGGACCAATGGGGCGTCGAACTAATATTAATGGGGCGTTGTACTAATGAATGATAACTAATATAATGTGCTCGGGCGGTAGAATTTTGTCCCTGGGTAGCTCCGGGCGGTTCCGCAAGGCTCCGGGCGGTGATGAAAAAGTAAGACATAATGATGTCACTTATTACACGATTTTACTCATTAACGAATCATTTTTTCGTCTCAAAAATTCGTAAGAAGGTCAATCATAACCAATTGTACGATAAAATGTGCTCGGGCTGTAGAATTTTGTCCCTGGGTAGCTCCGGGCAGTTCCGCAAGGCTCCGGGCGGTGCTGATAAAGTAAGACATAATGATGTCACTTATTAAACGATTTTACTCATTAACGAATCATTTTTTCGTCTCCAAAATTCGTAAGAAGGTCAATCATAACCAATTGTACGATAAAATGTGCTCGGGCGGTAGAATTTTGTCCCTGGGTAGCTCCGGGCAGTTCCGCAACGCTCCGGGCGGTGCTGAAAAAGTAAGACATATTGATGTCATTTATTAAACGATTTTACTCATTAACGAATCATTTTTTCGTCTCAAAAATTCGTAAAAAGGTCAATCATAACCAATTGTACGATAAAATTTGCTCGGGCGGTAGAATTTTGTCCCTGTGTAGCTCCGGGCGGTTCCGCAAGGCTCCGGGCGGTGCTGATAAAGTAAGACATAATGATGTCACTTATTAAACGATTTTACTCATTAACAAATTATTTTTTCGTCTCAAAAATTCGTAAGAAGGTTAATCATAACCAATTGTACGATATAATGTGTTCGGGTGGTAGAATTTTGTCCCTGGGTAGCTCCGGGCGGTGCTGAAAAAGTAAGACATAATGATGTCACTTATTAAACGATTTTACTCATTAACAAATTATTTTTTCATCTCCAAAATTCGTAAGAAGGTCAATCATAACCAATTGTACGATATAATGTGCTCGGGCGGTAGAAATTTTTCCCTGGGTAGCTCCGGACGGTCCCGGGCGGCTCCGGGTGGTTCCGGGCGGTCCCGGGCGGCTCCGGGCGGTGTTTAGCAGGACCGTCACAATTGGGCTTGTTGTAATCATAAACTTAACAAATGGGAATGCATGAAGTTAGGAGTAACTCTGCTAGAATTTATGTTTTCCAGTTTGGCTATCTATTAATATTACATGAAAGAATATTATAACTAGGGAATATCAACCATATATTCAGTAAAATATTAAAAATTGACTGATTTGACTCTATTTAACAGCAATCTTCATTCAAATAACAGATGCGAACACTTGTTCAGGGACAAATTTGTCCAATATGTTGAAAGTCACTGACAGTTTCAATTCTTGTGATCGGGGACAAATTTGCCTGCCATACCGCAGGCAAATTTGTTCGCGAACACGAGATTTCAGTGATATCTGGGCCATGTTTCAAAGTGTGGCAGGAAAGTCGACAGTTTGGTGAGAAAATAGATCAAGGTCGCCACATTAAAGTCATTAAAGATACTTTAAAGAAGAAATAGGACATCCTAGTGAAGATTTTACACTTGAAAACATCCTTATGCATCATGTCTGATGCATGTGTATCACTTGAGACTGTCTAGTATCTATGAGTGATTTACTTGTTATTTACAGATTTCTAAACTTATTTCACCTGTCAAAAGTCACCAGTATACTGGCGAGTCGGCGACTTTGTCCATTTTTTGAAACATGGTATCTGGGCATTTGTCGGAGCGTCTGGACGGGCTTTAGATGAGAGTCCACAATAAATCAAATGATATCCATCAGAGAGAAGACTCAGAGTCTGATCAAAATAAGTTAATCCATCAGAGTGGAAAACTCAAATTCTAAAGGGCCCTACACACGTAGGGTTTTTTCAGTCTTTCCACCAGACTTTTTTCTCTGCTTTTCCACCAGACTTTTGATTCAAAAATCAATAGCATCCACACGTAGATTGACTTTTGAATCTCGTGGATTTACATGTGCAATTAACTACTCATATCGGCGACATAAGCTCTCCACATTTTTTAAACTAGGTACCTAACTAACCTAAGTTATAGGTAGTTAGTAACTATTAACTACCATGGATAGTTAAAATTACTAATTATCTGGGTTAGATATTTACTAATTATATAGGTTAGTTACTTTTACCTAGAATTATTAATTACTAAAGAACTACCTACCTAGATTACAAAGATTAGTTAGTTACTAATTAATTTGGTTTGGCAATTTTTATGAAGTTTATTGCAATAATTAGTTATAAACTAACCGAGATTATTTTCATTTAATGATTAACCTAATCCACTCAACAAATGTAATTTAGCTATTATATAAAGTTTAGGTAAAAGTACATTAAACGTACCATATATGTATTGCCGATTGCGTTATAATAAAACAATAAAGGCATTGGCTTATAGGTAATATGTTGAAATGAATAAAATAAAGATAGTGATGTGTTATTTTACTAAAATATATTATAGGTACTAAAAAAAGTTAAGAAACATTACTATACTATCAATTTTACTGACAGTCTTTTATAAAAAGATGAAATTTCTTTACCTCAAAGGTAAAGAAATAAATGGAGCAAAGATTGGCTAAAATGAACACCAATCCTGTTATTTTACAATATAATTTATGAGTTGACAGTAGCTATACGGAGATTTCCAAAATTGCACCTCTTGATTGGGGGAAAATAATAGAACATGTGGGTTGTTGAAAAGTCTCGGACTTTCGGTGCAAAATTTAAGTCTCGTGGAAAAAGTGGGAGGAGCTTAGCAAAAAGTCCGGTGGAAAGACTGAAAAAACCCTACGTGTGTACGGCCCTTAACAGTTACTCATGAATAGTCAATACTCAACCACGGAGTTTATTAATGTTTAACTCTGCTAACTATTTCATATATTATTTAGGGTCACGCAGGTAAATTGCAGCCCTTTAATTTTTAATTGCGGCCCTCTCAAGAGTCTCTAAAACATTCTGAACCTAAATTACATTAAAATGTTGCCCTTATTTTGATAGTTATCATTTATGCAACATTAATTTAATGTTGCATACCTAAATGATAACTATCAAAATAAGTGCAGTGCATGCTATAATTTATTACTTATGTTTTTAACGAATGTTTTGAAGCTATGACGTTTCTGTTGTTTGAACTTTGAGGCCGCAATTATTTAATGGGCTGCAATTTACCTGCTTGACCCTAGTCTATAAGTCTAATTCATCAGACTACCTATCACGGATCACATTATTATTCATTAACTACCTTACTTACCAAGTTTGCATCCAGGATTTCTCTGCATTCTTACAGAATACTAGTAATTAGCTATATGGGATATTTTAATCTCTTTAGACAAGATATAGCAATCAAGAAATAAAATAGACTAAAACAACAACCGTAGATATTACAAAAATATTTAGGGGTTACAGGTTACAGGTTACAGGTTGTTGGTCCCCCAGTATTGCTTTAATATCAGCACTAAGTTTCCATTAAAATATCTTTATTAAAAAGATTCTAAAATCAAAAAAATCAAAACTCATTATTTACAATATATACACATTCATTCATCCATTCTCAAATTTCTTCTTCTCCACATACACTCCAGGTATCTTCTACACTTCCTTGCCCACACTAAACCACTTCCAAACAACTGATCTTTCACACTAACACCACTCATTCCAAATTCTCTTCTCACACACTCATACCACTCACACGCACACAAAAAGTGCTCCAAACTCTCTACCACTCCAAAGTCACATGCAACACAATCAACATTTCCATTCACATATCTCTCTCTCCACTTCAGCCTCAGACTATTACTCCTACATCTATACAGCAAAACAGATCCCCAGTCATTCTCATACAATCCTTCATCTCTGATCTCACTCTTACATTCATTATACAAACTAATTGTACTTTTTTGCATTCTCTCCTCATTCCACCTATCACTTTCCCATGCATACACCTTTCTCTTTATACATTCATTACTCATATCATCCAATTCATTCACTCGCACTCCCACTCTCTCTCTATACACTTTCACAGTCTCTAACCATTTACACTTGGTCCATTCACACATATCCTCATACATCATTTTCAACAATTCATTCTCACCATTCCTCACATGCTTCTCATAATTCAACTTTGCCTTCATATCTCTTGCTCTCATACTTGAAGACCCCACCTCACCCTGGAGAGTTACCAGAGGTGCATATGATGGGGCCCCCAACACACACCTCCATACAGCATTCTCACATTTTTGCAGTCTCTCAATATCACTCACATTCCAACAAAACACACTACTTCCATACAACAAACTCGGCATTACTACACTCTTCCAATACGTCTTCCCAATCAGTACTCTGTTACACGACTTGTGTATAACAGAGTACGTCATGTTACTCATCCTTCTAGCTTTCATCATAACATTCTCCCTGTGCACTTTAAAAACATCCTTCCCACTTGACACTCTCACTCCTAAATATTTCACATCCTTCACTACATCCATTCCTCTTATACTTCTAACATCCATCTTCCTATTAAACACAAGCACATTACATTTACTCTTGTTCACAGTCATTCCTATCTCTGCAGTCTTACTTACAAGCACATCAATCATTCTTTCAACCTCTCTCACACTGTTCCCAAAAATCACACCATCATCCGCAAAGAACAAAGCTGGCACATACACACACTCGTTCTTAAAACCTAAACCACTCCTTTGCAAACCACTAATTATCTCATTCACTGCCATTATAAATAACTGGGGTGAGCAAGTACACCCCTGCCTAATACCATTCCACACATTCATTCTTCCCATTTTCTCTCCATTCACACTAAACTCAGTACAATCATTCTCATACACTCTCGCAAATACATCAATCATTCTGGGATCACACTTACACCTTTTCATGCATTCAATCAGACTTCCTCTCCTAATACTATCAAACGCCTTAGCAAAATCCACAAACACAGCAATCAATTCCTTCTTGTCCCTCCTACATGACTCTATCACATAACTCAGCATAAATAAATTATCTTCTATCCTTCTCCCACTCGTAAAACCAATCTGCAACTCATTCATCAGCCCATTCACTCTCACATGCTCAATCAACTTCTCTTTCATTACACTCATAAAAATCTTATACTCAACATTCAACAAGGCAATTGGTCTCAAATCTTTCACACTAGGTTTATTTACTTTCGGAATCATACAAGTCTTTGACATACTCCATTCATTCACAGGCACACCACTATCCAACACACTGTTAAAATATCTACACATTTCATCCATACATTTTTCACTCTCTATCATCCACTTATACACTTCTGGTTTAATACCATCTATTCCAGGTTGCTTTCCAACTTTCATTTTCTTTAACGCTTTCCTGACATCCACACTGCTCACCACAACCTCATCCATCCTTCTCCTAATTACATCTTCCACTCTTCCTCTTGTCATACTATAATGCTCTATAAGATTCAAAGGCACATCCACTCTAATATCTACCATTCTAAACACTCCCCTACCATGCTCCAAAACATTCTCATACACCACATTTACCCTATCTTCATCTCTATAGTCACCCTGCACATACTGTTCTCTAGTCCTGTCATTCCATACCTCTATCACATCATTATCATGCATCTGGTAAATTTGTTTCCAAAAATTACACATCTTATTCTTCAAATCCTCCGCATTCATCTCATTCCCAAATTCATCATAAACTTTCACAACACCATTCTTTCTCACTCCTCTCAGTACACTAATGTTGTGCCACATTTTCCTACCAGAGTCTCTATTGCCTCTTATCTCATCCGTCTTGTTTCTTTCATACTCTCTTATACTCTCTCTCACCATATCTGCAACTTTCCTCTTTTGCTCCCTATACCTTACCCATGCCTCATTCCTTTCTGCACCTTCCTGTAGATTCCTTCTAACTCTGTTCAACTGCTTACGCACACCTACTTCTCTTCTTATCTCCTCATTCATCCACACACTCTCCCATTCATTCACATTCAAATTACCTCTAATCACTCTGGTTCTCTTCAACAGTTCCTCACACACTTCAGTCACAGCCTCATGAAACACACAGTCCTGTTCACCCACATTCACTCTTGTTAGTCTATCTTCCATCCATTGCAAAAATCTCTCTTTCATATCATCCTTCACTCTATAGTACTCTATATTTTTCTGCATCACCTCTTCACTACCCTTCATACCAATTTTAAAATCAATTCTAATCATGCAATGATCTGACAAATCAAATAATTCCTTCCTTTCATCTATATCCATCTTCACAAAATCCTCATACAAAAATCCATTCACCAAAACAAAATCAATCACACTCTTATGCATACCCTCTTCTCTAGTAATCTCACCTCTACATGCCTCATCCAAATTTAACATAACAAGTCTACATTCATCCATCAAATTTAATAACTTCTCTCCATTCCTATTTAATTCTTGCTGACCTAAAAAACCTATATGTGCATTCATATCACCCAGAACCATTAACTTCCCTTCATACTCTTCCACAATACCCCTAATACACACAACTATCCTCTCATTCCTGGTATCTTTCTGCTAAAAATGTCTATTGTGCGGAGTCAATAACTTGAAGTATAAACTTTACTGTTGCTAGGTGAGAGAAGTGAAAAGTAAAACTTTGATTCCGCTTTCAGATAATAATGTCTGTAAAGAATATGTAACTATAATGGTATAAGAAACGTAAAAAAAACATTTGATAAACATTCACTGTGTTGAAATATCCATAGAGCTGTTACCCCAGAGTTTACAATAATTATGATGAATTCTAATCCTCTAACATACTGTATATGTCATGCGACTCATGCCACATGCGCCATAAACCAATTAGAGTTACCAGTTATTCACAGCCCTAAAATGATTATATAAGGTTAGGTTAGTGGTCAGGTTAATGGATCTGTGGGTGGAGTGTTTCGATAGTGATAAATTGTGTACTGAACTGTTTCCTTTTTTACCTGTACCAAACAGATTTATGCACTAGAGATGGACTCGACAGCGCATAACATTTACATGATATAACTACGAGAGCTACTGTTCATATCATAGGTCCATAGAAGATTGTTCGTATCAGTTTTTATTATTTCTTACTTTTTATAATCATGTCATTTATAATTATGAAGATATAAGTTATTACACAATCACATTCATTTTTAATCCCAGTATATATATATATATGGTTGATTGATTCCTCTAATTTAGAACTACTCACAATCGGCACAATATTCACACTATAAGGTGATTACAAACATATAATAGTAATATCTACATCGTAAGTCTGCTCTTTTTCGTATCAAATAATGAATGGCATCAATAGTGTACACAACAACTCGTATGCATACTCCATAATGAACTGAATACATCGTATGTCTGATCTCTACTGTACTGAATAGTGAATACATCGTATGTCTGATCTCTAGTGTAGTGAACACATCCTATGTCTGATCTCTAGTGTAGTGAACACATCGTATGTCTGATCTCTAGTGTAGTGAACACATCGTATGTCTGATCTCTAGTGTACTGAACACATCGTATGTTTGATCTCTAGTGTAGTGAACACATCGTATGTCTGATCTCTAGTGTACTGAACACATCGTATGTTTGATCCATAGTGTACTGAACACATCGTATGTCTGATCTCTAGGTTACTGAATTCACATCGTAGGTCTCATCTCTAGGTTACTGAACGCATCGTAGGTTTGATCTCTAGGTTACTGAACACATCGTAGGTCTGATCTCTAGGTTACTGAACACATCGTAGGTCTGATCTCTAGGTTACTGAACACATCGTAGGTCTGATCTCTAGGTTACTGAACACATCGTAGGTCTGATCTCTAGTGTACTGAACACATCGTAGGTCTGATCTCTAGTGTACTGAACACATCGTAGGTCTGATCTCTAGTGTACTGAACACATCGTATGTCTGATCTATAGTGTACTGAACACATCGTATGTCTGATCTCTAGTGTACTGAACACATCGTAGGTCTGATCTCTAGTGTACTGAACACATCGTAGGTCTGATCTCAAGTGTACTGAACACATCGTATATCTGATCTATAGTGTACTGAACACATCGTAGGTCTGATCTCTAGTCTACTGAACACATCGTAGGTCTGATCTCTAGTGTACGGAACACATCGTATGTCTGTTCTCTAGTGTACTAAATAAATTTTATACGTCTGTAGTGTTCTACATACATCGTATATGTATGGTAAAATGAACCAATCGTATAGGTACTATCAGAGAAAAGTGTCTCCGCATGTTAATTGCTAATTTCTCATATCACAGTTTTCTAATTTACCATTATTTTAAAATTTTACATATTTGTCGTCATAAATCTGGTCCAATTATGAAATATCTACAACCTTACAATTATATTAGTAATGTTTATTTTTGGAAATGTGAAATTAGGAAATTGTCAAAAAAAATAATCGAATACCTACACTTTCCTGTAACTGTATATGATATAATATCACCCCATTACGAATGGACCCTATACTGTAGTTTACTGAATAGTTTCCTTTTGTTAAATGGTAATATATTTACACACTATAAAAAAATTGTTAGTGCCGTTCGATTTCAGTGTTATTAAATAAATACTATAGTCTCTTATATAAAATTTAAAGTTGTTAAGATTCAATATATTGGAAGATTTCTTCGTTGACATAGTAAAATTGAAAAGGAAATTATTGTATAATTTCATACGAAGGTAATTATTTATAAGTCTTCTAACATACGATATTGATCGAGTTTTGAGTAAAAAGTTGCAATACCTATAACCAAATTTCTACACCTAGATATCGCAAAAAATGTGTCACACAGTTTGATAAACATCTGGAGAGCGTGTGAACACGCAAACTGAAACTTCTGGATGATACTGTTTCAGTTTGTTGCCAAACTGTTTGGTAATGTGTGCAGTAAGTTGGAATATTGAAAGGTAGGGATATATTCACGGTGCAGGCACATATACCCCGTTCTTATTACGACTCAGACTTTTGACAATCTGAATCTAATATGTGTGGGACATGTATCGCTTTATTTCTTCAGGTATAGAAAATATTTAATGAGTAACTTTGGCATAATTTGGTTGGTCGTAGTCAGTTAGGATGTTTTTGCCGTCACTCATGCATGCAGAGATGGGCGGGATTGTACTTCCCAAGTACCAAGTAAAAGTACTAGGTACCAAGTAAGTATTTCAAGTACTACTTGAAGTACTTTCTAAAAAGTACTTTGAATAATTACTTAGAAGTACTTTTTACAAGTACTTTTTACTTTCCAAGTAAAATGTACCTTACAAAGTACATTTTTTTCCTTTATAATAAAATGATAGTCAAACTTACGAAGAAGTCGCTACAGTTGCTAGATGTTGCCAATTGAATTCAAGAGATTCTAATAGATTCGCTCTATAATTTCTGTGAAATTGAATCTTTTTCCCATCGATAAATGTTTTTTACAGCACCGTACACACTAACAAACTGGATAAAAACTGTTGGATTTTAGTGTTGTCAAGAAATAAAACCTAGAGTTTGAAGAGCCAGAAAAGGTCCAACATGTTGGAAAATTGTTTGCCAAACAGTAGAATCGAAACTAAGACATTATATAATTTTATGTGAAGATGATATTTTATATATTCTGAATTACGATCATGTACATAAGCTCTAATGACCAATTGAAGTACAATGCCTATAATTAATTATGATACTTATATATCGCAACCAATATTTGCCAAACGCGTACATTAAAAAGAGTCACTGTGATGATGTACTATAAGAGAAAAGAGTCACTGTGATGATGTACTATCAGAGAAAAGAGTCACTGTGATGATGTACTACCAGAGAAAAGAGTCACTGTGATGATGTACTATCAGAGAAAAGAGTCACCGTGATGATGTACTGTCAGAGAAAAGAGTCACTGTGATGATGTACTATCAGAGAAAAGAGTCACTGTGATGATGTACTATCAGAGAAAAGAGTCACTGTGATGATGTACTATCAGAGAAAAGAGTCACTGTGATGATGTACTATCAGAGAAAAGAGTCACTGTGATGATGTACTACCAGAGAAAAGAGTCACTGTGATGATGTACTATCAGAGAAAAGAGTCACTGTGATGATGTACTATCAGAAAAAAGAGTCACTGTGATGATGTACTACCAGAGAAAAGAGTCACTGTGATGATGTACTATCAGAGAAAAGAGTCACTGTGATGATGTACTACCAGAGAAAAGAGTCACTGTGATGATGTACTATCAGAGTTAACAGTATAAACTATTATTTTTTAAATTGCATAGTAAATGTACTTGGTACTTCTAAGTACTTTAAAAAGTACTTGGTACTTGTACTTTGAAAGTACTTTTTAATTTGAGTACTTGGGCAACTACTTCAAGTACATTCATTTACGAGTACTTGTACTTAGTACTTAAGTACTTTCGATGTACTTTTCGCCCATCTCTGCATGCATGTGGGATAAATAAAAGTTAATTATGGTAAATAACTTATATACCTATTACTAACCATAAAATTATTTTCATTCATGAAATTTATTTATTTTATCGGATAAGGTAAAGATCATGCACCCCAGATGTTATTGGGGTGCATGATCTTTACAAGTTTTTTATTGGGATTAAATGAATGAATAATAGGAGTAATTAAACATATTTTTAAATATTATAATCTATTAAAAAAATGATGAAACAAATGCAAACAATAATGATTTATTATGACTGTAACTGAATCGCTGTTCATAAGGGGAAGAACTATTACTCCAATATATAACACCCATTGTTATTTGTTGTATCACAGATGCAGGCACAGAGGCACTGCACTCTTGGGTGCAAGCTTTTTACAGGGGTGTATGATCTTTACAAGCTTTTTACAGGGGTGCATGATCTTTACAAGCTTATACTGGGGTGCATGATCTTTACAAGCTTTTTACTGGGGTGCATGATCTTTACAAACTTTTTATTGGGGTGCATGATCTTTACAAGCTTTTTACAGGGGTGCATGATCTTTACAAGCTTATACTGGGGTGCATGATCTTTACAAGCTTTTTACTGGGGTGCATGATCTTTACAAACTTTTTACTGGGGTGCATGATCTTTACAAGCTTTTTACTGGGGTGCATGATCTTTACAAGCTTTTTACAGGGGTGCATGATCTTTACAAGCTTATACTGGGATGCATGATCTTTACAAGCTTTTTACTGGGGTGCATGATCTTTACAAGCTTTTTACAGGGGTGCATGATCTTTACAAGCTTATACTGGGGTGCATGATCTTTACAAGCTTTTTACAGGGGTGTATGATCTTTACAAGCTTATACTGGAGTGCATGATCTTTACAAGCTTTTTACTGGGGTGCATGATCTTTACAAGCTTTTTACTGGGGTGCTGCGTGCATGATCTTTACAAGCTTTTTACAGGGGTGCATGATCTTTACAAGCTTATACTGGGGTGCATGATCTTTACAAGCTTTTTACTGGGGTGCATGATCTTTACAAGCTTTTTACAGGGGTGCATGATCTTTACAAGCTTATACAGGGGTGTATGATCTTTACAAGCTTATACTGGAGTGCATGATCTTTACAAGCTTTTTACTGGAGTGCATGATCTTTACAAGCTTTTTACAGGGGTGCATGATCTTAACAAGATTTTTACAGGGGTGCATGAATTTTAAAAGCTTATACTGGGGTGCATGATCTTTACAAGCTTTTTACTGGGGTGCATGATCTTTACAAGCTTTTTACTGGGGTGCATGATCTTTACAAGCTTATACTGGGGTGCATGATCTTTACAAGCTTATACTGGGGTGCATGATCTTTACAAGCTTTTTACTGGGGTGCATGATCTTTACAAGCTTTTTACAGGGGTGCATGATCTTTACAAGCTTATACTGGGATGCATGATCTTTACAAGCTTTTTACTGGGGTGCATGATCTTTACAAGCTTTTTACAGGGGTGCATGATCTTTACAAGCTTATACTGGGGTGCATGATCTTTACAAGCTTTTTACAGGGGTGTATGATCTTTACAAGCTTATACTGGAGTGCATGATCTTTACAAGCTTTTTACTGGGGTGCATGATCTTTACAAGCTTTTTACTGGGGTGCATGATCTTTACAAGCTTTTTACTGGGGTGCTGCGTGCATGATCTTTACAAGCTTTTTACAGGGGTGCATGATCTTTACAAGCTTATACTGGGGTGCATGATCTTTACAAGCTTTTTACTGGGGTGCATGATCTTTACAAACTTTTTACTGGGGTGCATGATCTTCACAAGCTTTTTACTGGGGTGCATGATCTTTACAAGCTTTTTACTGGGGTGCATGATCTTTACAAGCTTTTTACTGGGGTGCATGATCTTTACAAGCTTTTTACAGGGGTGCATGATCTTTACAAGCTTTTTACAGGGGTGCATGATCTTTACAAGCTTTTTACTGGGGTGCATGATCTTTACAAGCTTTTTACAGGGGTGCATGATCTTTACAAGCTTATACTGGGATGCATGATCTTTACAAGCTTTTTACTGGGGTGCATGATCTTTACAAGCTTTTTACAGGGGTGCATGATCTTTACAAGCTTATACTGGGGTGCATGATCTTTACAAGCTTTTTACAGGGGTGTATGATCTTTACAAGCTTATACTGGAGTGCATGATCTTTACAAGCTTTTTACTGGGGTGCATGATCTTTACAAGCTTTTTACTGGGGTGCTGCGTGCATGATCTTTACAAGCTTTTTACAGGGGTGCATGATCTTTACAAGCTTATACTGGGGTGCATGATCTTTACAAGCTTTTTACTGGGGTGCATGATCTTTACAAGCTTTTTACAGGGGTGCATGATCTTTACAAGCTTATACAGGGGTGTATGATCTTTACAAGCTTATACTGGAGTGCATGATCTTTACAAGCTTTTTACTGGAGTGCATGATCTTTACAAGCTTTTTACAGGGGTGCATGATCTTAACAAGATTTTTACAGGGGTGCATGAATTTTAAAAGCTTATACTGGGGTGCATGATCTTTACAAGCTTTTTACTGGGGTGCATGATCTTTACAAGCTTTTTACTGGGGTGCATGATCTTTACAAGCTTATACTGGGGTGCATGATCTTTACAAGCTTATACTGGGGTGCATGATCTTTACAAGCTTTTTACTGGGGTGCATGATCTTTACAAGCTTTTTACAGGGGTGCATGATCTTTACAAGCTTATACTGGGATGCATGATCTTTACAAGCTTTTTACTGGGGTGCATGATCTTTACAAGCTTTTTACAGGGGTGCATGATCTTTACAAGCTTATACTGGGGTGCATGATCTTTACAAGCTTTTTACAGGGGTGTATGATCTTTACAAGCTTATACTGGAGTGCATGATCTTTACAAGCTTTTTACTGGGGTGCATGATCTTTACAAGCTTTTTACTGGGGTGCATGATCTTTACAAGCTTTTTACTGGGGTGCTGCGTGCATGATCTTTACAAGCTTTTTACAGGGGTGCATGATCTTTACAAGCTTATACTGGGGTGCATGATCTTTACAAGCTTTTTACTGGGGTGCATGATCTTTACAAACTTTTTACTGGGGTGCATGATCTTCACAAGCTTTTTACTGGGGTGCATGATCTTTACAAGCTTTTTACTGGGGTGCATGATCTTTACAAGCTTTTTACAGGGGTGCATGATCTTTACAAGCTTATACAGGGGTGTATGATCTTTACAAGCTTATACTGGAGTGCATGATCTTTACAAGCTTTTTACTGGAGTGCATGATCTTTACAAGCTTTTTACTGGGGTGCATGATCTTTACAAGCTTTTTACTGGGGTGCATGATCTTTACAAGCTTTTTACATGGGTGCATGATCTTTACAAGCTTATACTGGGGTGCATGATCTTTACAAGCTTATACTGGGGTGCATGATCTTTACAAGCTTTTTACTGGGGTGCATGATCTTTACAAGCTTTTTACAGGGGTGCATGATCTTTACAAGCTTATACTGGGGTGCATGATCTTTACAAGCTTATACTGAGGTGCATGATCTTTACAAGCTTTTTACTGGGGTGCATGATCTTTACAAGCTTTTTACAGGGGTGCATGATCTTTACAAGCTTATACTGGGGTGCACGATCTTTAAAAGCTTTTTACAGGGGTGTATGATCTTTACAAGCTTTTTATTGGGGTGCATGATCTTTACAAGCTTTTTACAGGGGTGCATGATCTTTAGAAGCTTATACTGGGGTGCATGATCTTTAAAAGCTTATACTGGGGTGCATGATCTTTAAAAGCTTTTTACTGGGGTGCATGATCTTTACAAGCATTTTACAGGGGTGCATGATCTTTACAAGCTTTTTACAGGGGTGCATGATCTTTACAAGCTTTTTACAGGGGTGAATGATCTTTACAAGATCAAGAATATCTTATATAGCAGGAGAAATGAGAGCGAGACATGTCCCACACTTATTTTATGGTCATAAATTTTTATAGTGTAGACAGTTTTAGGAAGATTTTTTTGAGGTCATAGGCTACATAATTTTTTCTTGAAGTAATTTATGGAGACATGTTTCGTTATTATCTTCACAGTTAAGTTAATATTATATCATTAACTCTACATCATTATTTGGTATAGAGTTTCACTTTGATTTGTATGGTGGCCCAAAATTACACGTCACGGATGTAACTTGTTACACTGAAAATTAATAAGCGTGAAATTTGACATACAGATTTTCGATTACAATATTTCTGAAATATATTTACTCAATAAATAAATTATACAAATTTAACATTCTCTCTAAATGAAATTCAAATCTATATTTCTGTTTTTCTTGCACACTGTGTATAGATCTGACAGTGTGTTCGAATATAGGTATACATACCTGATAAAGATACTGCCCTTGTTTATGAGAGTCACCCCTGATAGACAAATATATATTTGTGTTCATTGATATCATCTGGACATTCTTTGTAATATGACAAACGTGTTTGCCAGCAACCAAATAGGATGAAGTGGAACAAGGAATCGCGGAGTAATATATCAAGATATTACATCTCCTTACGACCCGCGAATTAGTTCCCAGTCACGGTCAGATACAACAAATCATCTTTACATTTTGTTATTCTATTGAAGCTTTTCTAGGATCGTGAGATGTTCGTCTACGAGCTTTCCATTCATATGTTCGGTACATTTACTATAGGAAAATGAAAGAGATTCATATAATGAATGGAGCTGAATAACCTTTAGGGTTCTTTTAAATGAATACAAACAGTATTTAGTATAATTGATTTCATTTCCATGAATTAATAGTGAATAAATTGACTTTTAAAATTGATTTCAAGAAATTTAGGTTTAATGTGCTTTGATGACCATATTTGTGACTAAAGTGAGTTAGGGTACGTCCCAAGTTATCGAACGGATCCACATTTTCGGACACAAAAATATATACTAATTATTATTTAACTGTCATTTTAACTGGTATCCATGATACCTGTATACTATTAATGTATCGTGATTTAACCAATAGATATTGAACTTTGCGATAATTTTCATCAAGTAATATAGATGTTTCGGTATAATTATTAGTAAATTACAGACTATGTATTGCCCACGTCAAAATTAGAGAAAGAAATACAAGGGACTTTCAACAGGTCTGTAGACAGGAAAGTGGCTTAATTCAGGAATAAATGTTAATTGTTACATAAAAGCTATTTGAAAATTGATTCAATCAGGAATGGAAGAGGGAAATGAAGAGGTGATAAAAAATGAAACCTACGAGTTACAAAATTTTAAGACTTTGTGATTAATTTAATTTGCTTTATTAAAGTTTAAATATAATGAAAATGAATGCAAATTACAACAGTTCTCACCCATAGATCACCATATACTCGATATCTTTTCCCATCAGACACGCAACTTGGATGTAAAACCCCTGATGAATGGGCTAATATTTCATTCTATTTATTCAGAAAACATATTAAAGTATATATGAAAAGAGTGAATTTATGACATTGCTGAAAAAATACAATGAATAATAATTTATCTTATTATGACGCTATTAATAACACTATGAATAATAAATAATCTGTTCCATAGCGTTATCAATAACGCTATTTATTAACTCAAAATTAAACATCTTTATATATATAATTTTATTGAAATATTTTTTCTACATTTCTTTAAAATTGCAATGATGTCAATCATTTTCAACAATTACAGGATATTATAATAATAGTAAATTTTAATAACTTCTGTTACTAAAATGCGGCCATATCTGAAACTAAATTGAATTAATATAAGTGAATATAATTTTATTTTAGTTTGATAAAATTATACAAAATTGCTGTTATATTTTCAACTGATACTATAGCTCCTAAATATAACTCAGGATACTAACCACTATTAATTATAAAGAAGACATTCAAACTTAAGCTATAGGTAGCGATAACATTTCTCTGTCGAAGCGATAATTTCTCCGCTATGTCGCTATGGCGGAGTGACACGTAGGATGCACGCGATAACAACGTCTCAGCTGCAATATTTAATTCAGGAGAATTATCCCTACAAGATTATGTCTGTAGGAGCCTCACTGTCAATAAATAGGGATAATTACAGCCTGATAAACGCACTGGGGATCTGCACAATTTATTTATTGTACGAGAACATGGGGAAGATTAGTTAGGGATTTTATTAGGCTTGCTTTTAATGGAAAAGTGGTTCAAAAAAGTAATCTTAGATTGAGTTATAAAAGTAACCACAGGCTTGAATGTATCAGAACACTCGGGAGTTAGACTAGACCCGCAGTACTCGGACAGTGGGTGTTTGCATACATACACAGAGAGAAAAAGTACAACCCATATGGTCATATCACATGGGTGACAGGTCACCAATTTATGCTTGGAATCAATTCATTACGTGAGTTGGTTGGACTTTATTCATGTTTTCACGTGTGTTAAAACAACTATGACGTGGTGTGTCATCAAACATTAGTTAATTCAATTTATTTTATGGATTGAATCCACTTACTATGAGAGTTAAAAGTTACTTTTTTGAGAATTTTAAAATATGTTGAAACAACTATGACAGAGTGTATTATAGTAACTCACAAAGACTGTTAATTCAATGTATCTGGTGTATAAATTAACTTATTATGCGAGTTGACACTAATTTTTTAAGTTTAGGAGTGAGTTTTGTTTTAACCAACGTCCATTTAACTACTTTTAAGTAGTACCTGCAACTCACCAAGTAGGTAGGGCCAAAAATAAACCATTCAATAAGTCAAAACAAATCAAATTTGATTTGATTCAACTAATCCTTTCTCTGTGTATAGTATGTTACATAGCAATATTTCCAGTCGAAACTTGATGGATAAAAGTAGGGTTGTGATAATATGCTTTTAAAATCATAGATATTAAGAATATCATAGACGAAATGAAATAAATGGTATCGAATATTTCATATCGGAGGTTTAAAACGATTCAATACTTCTCTCCGTCTATATTTTTTAGGGATTTATGATTTCAAAAGCATATTGTCACAATCCTGGTTAATTTCATTGGTCCGGCGCGCCATTACTACGACGCCCTATTAGTCCGACGTTCCATTAGTCCGACATCCCATTAGTCCGACACTTTTACAGTTTATCACTGCTTTAACATCAGATGTATGTATATCGGTGTGCGTGCCTTCCCCTCCCCCCTTCCAGGTCATTAATAAGTGTGCAGTACGACATACAAGCAGATACAACAAACTACATAAAATTATGATATCGAATGAGAGATTGCATCACACTAATTTAACATATTTACACCATTAATTATATTCCCGGTGAACTAACCGGGGAGTTGGAATTATTAATATGTATGAAGTTTCTTCATAAACTGTGTGTTTTAGCAGTAAATAGAGATTAGGCATACAACAGTAAATAAATAAAATAGTTAGTTATGGATAATAAATATATCATTATAAACATGAAATAAAATAATTGTTATAATGGTATAGCTATCTCTTTGAATATAATTAATTATACCCTTTTTGTGTAATTAATTTCAGTTTTAATTATTATCTAACTGATATTTATTGTGTAGTAACATTAGGAAAAAACCTTTAATTAATTTTCTCATTGCATATTGCCTGGCAAATGGATAATTTTAGAGTAAAAACTATATTAGCAACAAGCTATAAATTGTACTGGTCATTTTAATTGAAATATTATGATAATTCTGTAATATGATTATATACGGTTTTCGAGTGTTCACCTTAGCTATCTATGCAGTGTTTTTAAATATATAATGTGTCAGATCTAATGGTAGTCATTCTCATTATATTAGGTATTCACATCTAGGTAACTAGTCAGATCTAGGTAACTATTCAAATCTAGGTAGGTATTCACCCTATATTAGGTATTCACACCTAGGTAACTATTCAGATCTAGGTAGGCATTCACCCTATATTAGGTATTCACACCTAGGTAACTATTCAGATCTAGGTAGGCATTCACCCTATATTAGGTATTCACACCTAGGTAACTATTCAGATCTAGGTAGGTACTCACCTTATATTAGGTATTCACACCTAGGTAACTATTTAGATCTATATAGGTATTCACAATATATTAAGTATTCACATCTATAGGTAATTATTCAGATCTATGTACTTATTCACATCATATTAGGTATTTACATCTAAGTAACTATTCAGATATAGGTACCTAGGTATTCACATCTACGGTGCACCGACAATTGGGCCCACGACGATAATGCCCGCCGACAATTGGGCCCCACGACAATTGCGTCAGAGTCTACTGAATTAACTTAATTGAAGACCATTGCTACTGTAATAACTATGGTTTTGACAATATACTTTTTACATAAAAATATAATCTTGAGTATATTCAAAATGAAGAATTTTCCTTATATTAAAAAAATGTTCCCGTTGGGAAATATATATATTTTCGTTATGAAAGATATAATCTTCATATTAGAACATATTTTTTCATGAACAAATACCATTTTTTCTTTTCAGAGATAGGCCATCTAAGAAAAAAATTTCCTATATACAGTAGAACTCATCTAAAGTAAACTCCTGTGTAGTGAATGAGTTAGGATGTATAACCAACAGAAATAAGAATATAGGTATTTTAGAGGAAAATTAATAGAAGAATTAATAGAAAACAATAAGGTATTTTAGAAGACCGTTACCCAACGAGACCATAAATTATTACTCAAATACCGAGAACATACAAGCCGAATTAAAGGTCCTCTCCACTCTACATTACAAAAAAAATCTAGAATTGTCTTGAATTTGTAGAGCTAAGGTTATTTAAGATATGACGAGAAATGAAATCGATCAAGTATTCTGTTCAAAATTAGTTATATTATTATATTAGAAATATTCTCATTCAACTTTCACTCTTTCTAAGATTCAATAGAAGAACAAGGCTGCACAGTCTTAGCCAGTCTAACTTATCACGTATTATTGTAAATTTAATGATAATTGGTATAAAGGTTCACTTTTAGGTAGCTAATGTTTTTTTAGGGTAATAGTATTTAGATAGCAGTATCGGTAGCCATTTATAATATGTCTAAAAGCTTTACTATTGTTTTGAATTTTTCAAGATTCAATGGATTCTTTCTCTTCACATGAAATTTCTGAGGTTAGAAGTGAAATCACAAGACTAACTTAAATTACATATTATGATAAAATTTTAGAACCAATTTGAAATGGTTTGCAGTTTTGTAATCAGTAACTTTAGCTTTAATGAATAGCTAGAGTAATAAGAAAAATAGTGTGGAAGGGATCTTTAAAGTTAATGTGAATTTGTCGATACTTATTCAGTGCTCAATATTGAAAACTTATACAAATTAATTTATAAATCCCAACAACTTTTCAATTATTTTTTAGTTCAATGTAACGAATGGCCTTTAAAATTTACCCAAACTAAATATTACTGTGCCTGAAGTTTGTCAGACTATGTACATTGTAAATGTATGTACAGTGGTTAAATTAATACGACTGATTTTGACTATTCAAAGATTTCCATAACTGCCAAGCGAAAAACTGCCATGTGGACAACTGCCATTCGGACAACTGCCATTCGGACAACTGCCATGCGAACAAACTGCCATGCGGACAACTGCTTTAGCGGACAACTGACATAGCGGACAACTGCCATAGCGGACAACTGTCATGCGGACAACTGCCATGAAATATATTGTAATTTTAATTTTGGTGAATTGTAATGCGTTTGTAAATTTAACTTTTCATGGAATTCATTTGATGTGAAGTATATTATTATTATTCTAACATAAAAATTTACTATAAAAATGTGACTATATAGTCCGAAATTGTGAATGATGAAGCATGGAAATTCATATTGAAGTAATACTAAATTTATTTATTTGTCACAATCATTGTATTTTACATTCATCTCATTAAGCCCCTTGAATAATCAAATGGTTGACTAAAAGGTTAAAATTTATAGATGCAAAACTTTCTTTCCAATCATATCAGAATACAAAGAATAGTACAAACACAAGCTTAATAGTTAAAATTTCCAGTCACTGTGAAAATTAGTATAATAACAAATTTAATAAAACATTATTCAGAAATAATTATTCTGACATTTTGACACTTTTTAAATATGTATAATACATGTAATGAATTGTTTTTTGATCAGTGGAAGCTGGAGACAAAGAAATTATAGAAAACAAATTAAAATTTTAAAGTTGTTGTTCAAAGTTACAAATTTCAAAGTGTTCTTTGTAAGAACAGTTTTATTAAAAAATATTAATTAACCCCATGAAAAATTATTAAATAAGAAAGTGCAAAATCATACTAACTAGAAATTTTAACCTGTACATGTAAAGCTTTATGTGTTTGTGCTATTCTTTATATTTTGAAATGTTTGAAAAGAGTCTTGAATTTAACTTAATTGTCATCCATTTGATTATTTAAGGGGCTTTAGTGGGTCAAACGTGAAATAAAATGATTTAACAAAGAAATAAATTTAGTATTCTTCAACTTTAAATTCTGAATCTACCGTCAATATTAATTTTGATACTTCTTTATGAACAGTACGATTAACATTGTTATTCTAAATTTTTTTATTTTAAAATAGAAATATACTCCACATCAAATGAATTAAATGAAAGGTTAAGTTTACAACCGCATTAAAATTCTCCCAAAATGAAACTATAATATTTTGCATGGCAGTTGTCCGCTATAGCAGTTGTCCGCTATGGTAGTTATCCGCTATGGCAGTTGTCTGCATGGCAGTTGTCCGCATGGCAGTTGTCCGTATGGCAGTTGTCCGCATGGCAGTTGTCCGCATGGCAGTTGTCCGCATGACCGTTGTCCGCATGGCAGTTGTCCGCATGGCAGTTGTCCGCATGGCAGTTGTCCGCATGGCAGTTGTCCGCATGGCAGTTGTCAGCATGGTAGTTATCCGCATGGCAGTTGTCCGTACACCTGCTAGTATATCCCTTACCAAGTTTATCAATCGAATTACAGCAGTTTTTGAATTGAGAATAAAAAGAATTCACAGCATATTTTTAGAGAATATAAAGCATATTACTGATTATGAATAATTAAAGAATATATTTAAAGAATATGGAGAATTGTTTGCAGTAGAATATAATGCATATTTTAAAGATAATATTGTCACAGCAATACTTCTTTATTGTGTCTGGTAGGTACCCCAATTTTTTCTAGGCTAAACTGTCTTGGGGCCCAATTGTCTAGGGCCCGAATTTCGGCGGGCCCAATTGTCGGGACCCACTTGTCTTGATCCCAATTGTCGGTCCACTCACATTTAGGTTAAGTATTCACACTTAGGATCTAGGTAGGTATTCACATATGATGATCTAGGTAGGTATTCACATCTAGGTAGGCATTCACATCTAGGTAGGCATTCACATCTAGGTAAGTATTCACATCTAGGTAGGTATTCACATCTAGGTAGGCATTCACATCTAGGTATAGGCATTCACATCTAGGTAAGTATTCACATCTAGGTAAGTATTCACATCTAGCTAGGCATTCACATCTAGGTAAGTATTCACATCTGGGTAGGTATTCACATATAATGATCTAGCCAAGGTAGGTATTCACATCTAGGTAGGTATTCACATCTAGGTAGGTATTCACATCTAGGTAGGCATTCACATCTAGGTAGGTATTCACATCTAGGTAGGTATTCACATCTAGGTAGGCATTCACATCTAGGTAGGCATTCACATCTAGGTAGGTATTCACATCTAGGTAGGTATTCACATCTAGGTAGGCATTCACATCAAGGTAGGTATTCACATCTAGGTAGGCATTCACATCTAGGTAGGCATTCACATCTAGGTAGGAATTCACATCTAGGTAGGCATTCACATCTAGGTAGGCATTCACATCTAGGTAGGCATTCTCCCCGACTGTCCCTCTGCTAATATTGACTTTACAAATATTCCCTCAGCATAATATTGACTCGAGAAGATGATGATCTCTGCTTCCATTTTTCCGTTTAACAAAAGGGATACTCTGGCATTTTATTGGAGTGTTGAACAATAGACTCGTGCACATGTACCTTTGTATGTGCTTTACCTATGTGCCTTTGTATGTGCTTTCTATAGCTGTTTGCATAGTGTATATCTACATTCTGAACTGTACCAATCTGTTTCTTGCTCTGAATTTCTTGAAATGATTTGCTTGTTCACCTTGTTACAGAAATGGCTTTTTTAGCGATATGAATGGCTAACTCAGTAAGTTTCTTATCAGTTTATAGGTTTGATGAAATTGATAATTCTAAGAAATTAAAACCATTCTATTTGGTCGCTTTTAATAGGTTTAAGAACTGTATTTAATGTATTATTTGTAGGTTAATTTGATTATTCACTTACAATTTCATTGGTTAGCTAAAGAAAATTAAAGGTTTAATTTAATAAAGTTGGTCATTTTAATTTATAAACTCCTAACTAAATAAAACATTTCTGTAATTATTTAAGACTCCAAGATGTATGTATTCTGATATTAAAATACCGTTTTTGAAGATACACAATGAAAATAGGTATCTATTTGATGAGGTGATAGTATCAATTAATTATTGTGATTTTTATTGGATCAGGTCATAAGTGGGAGGAGCGAACGCTAGCCCCTCCCACTGGTGAGAAGCGTCCAATGATGGTGCTATCAGCGGAGGTCAAAATCAGTGTGCTATTAGACCTTGTGAGGTGAGGGTGTGTGTAGTTTGGTTCGTGAACCTTCTCGATTCTTCTTTGAATCTGTTTTGGAAAATAATTGATCAGCTGACAGTTATTGAAAAGAAGTAATTTAGGTTCAGTGACACATTTGTAAAGAAGTTTATTGTTCTTATTCATGTGGATGATCGAGACATGTGAAATATAGTCATTTTTCTGTAAGAAAGTCGTTGGATCCCAAGTAAAATGGGGAGCAACGTTGTTTTTAATTTGCTGGTGCTATGTAGCATGATACTCTCTGCTTCTTCGGCTTCGAATTACTTGAAATTGTTCAATAAACAATTGGGTGGTCGAGCTTTATCACCGCCAGATCCTTGTTACAATGACGATATGGGTAATAGAGCCACAAAATGTGTCCCAGATTTCATTAACGCTGCCTATGGAAAAATTGTGAAGGCGAGCAGCACATGTGGATCTCCACCAACCAGATTTTGTTTCGACAAGCAGGAGAAGGGAGAGTTGAAGCGACAGTGCAACGTGTGCGACTCGAAGGATCCAGGAAGATCATACCCCTCAAAGTACCTAACTGATCTTAACAACCCGAATAACTTGACTTGTTGGCATTCGGCCCCCATGGCACCCACTGAAGACAAGAACGTTACCCTTACTCTGTCTCTCGGGAAGAAATTCGAGCTGACTTACGTGAGTCTGCAGTTTTGTGGTCAGAAGCCTGACAGTCTGTCGATTCACAAGAGTATGGACTATGGCGCTACTTGGCAGCCTTTCCAGTACTACTCCTCTGCTTGCAGGGATGTGTTTGACAGACCCCGCAAGGCTATGATAGGCAAGGCTAATGAACAGGAGCCAATATGCACCGACGCTCACCTTCAATCCCAGGGTCCCTTAGGCTCCAGCTCCAGAATAGCTTTCAGCACGCTTGAGGGCCGACCCTCCGCTCACGTGCTTGACGCGTCCCCTGTGCTGCAGGATTGGGTCACTGCCACCGACATCCAGATAGTCCTGCACAAACCTCCTACAGCCAATAAGACTTCACGGGCCGTTGGCGACCCTTACTGGGGGGCGCCTGTGACTTATTCCGTTGCTGATTTCTCCGTTGGAGGCCGTTGTAAGTGCAATGGGCACGCTTCTCGCTGTATCCCCGGCAAGAATGGCATTCTAGAGTGTCAGTGTGCACACAATACAGCTGGACGGGAGTGCGAGAAGTGCAAGCCTTTCCATTTCGACAGACCGTGGGGCCGTGCGACTGACAGAGACGCTTCTCCTTGTGTCGGTAAGTTAACTTTTCACTAACTAGGCTAATTACCCAATTACCGTGTGCTTTGTTTTACTTGCAATTTTCAATTACCCCTAAGAGGGTAATTAATAACAATATAAAATACACTCATCGCAATGTAAATTTTATTTACACAAAATAATGCATTTTATAGTAAGCTGTAATAATATTCATCCGAAAAAATCCGTGTGAAAATAAGCTTACGATTTAAGTCTTCATTGAATTTCTTGATTAGAATTACCTATAGAATTTTATTAAAAAAGATTGGGTGTTTTTGACCCTTTTATCTCCTATGTATTGTCAACATTTCAATAAATAAGAAATTCTAAACTATGAATTTACCATAATAGTTATAAATATGATATCCATTTTTCCATACAATTTTCTATACATTACTTAATTTAAATGTGAAATTTAAGTACCTATATACCGGTAATTCAAAAGTCACCCTATCTAAATAATTATTGAAATAATGAACATCCTCGTCCATTTAATAATTCTATATATTTCCTTCTAATTAAGCTTCAATAATTCATTTAATTAATTATCTCCATTCTGTCTAATAAGATATAATTATATTATAATAATTAGCTACTTGAATTGCGCACTGATAAATCTTTATTCATTTCATTATGGTAATTATTCCTATGCAGTACAAACTCTAATTACTCAATTTTATCAGCTAATATATAACTAATTTCTTCTAAATATTCCGTTTATATTTTAATAGGGGAACGTCGTAACAGTATTCGGATAGTGGGACTTGGCATAGGTCATGACCTAATCTGACCTTTTGTAATTTCTAAATGACCTTTCACGCTAAATGTTAACACTTTCCGAGTACTAGGGGTGTTCGAGTAAACTCTGTGTTAAAATAAGTAAGTTTTACCACAGTCTAGTTACAGTAGGTACTTCATGACAGGTTTATAGGTTCTGATCTTTAGATTATAGGATGTTCTTTTGCAGTTTTCCGTGCATTTTATGCGATATTTAAGTTCAATTTACTAATTAAGTTACATATCTCTAAATACATGTAGGGTTAAATTAACTACTTGGTAATTTATTATGCTGAAACTGGCGCCAAAATATTTATAGACTATATTTGGCTGAAAATATTTTAACGGCAAAGTAGTGGGGTAAATACTTGATTACCGTTTGTGGTCAGTTAACCGAACTGAATTTTTTTGATAATTCTTATGATTCTAAATATGAATAGTATCTAATACTTTTATAAGTTAATTATATTATAGATAAACTTATTTTTAAATAAGGATTTTTTTCGGTAGCTTGATATATAAAACTAAAACTCTTTCTATACTAGATTAGTATTATTCATCTATACTATTATTCTAGAAGATATTAATTCCCAATTATATCCAGAAATCGTCTGAAACTCTAGCCAACCTCTCTATCTTTTTTGAGGTCTGTGAAAAAAGGTTTTCCATATCTGCCGAAATATTCCACCGATGTCTTTTTTAGGATGGCCATAAATCAAATATCGTCTGTAGATCTATTGATACGAATATAATGCTAAGGATATATTGATACGAATATAATGCTAAGGATACATTGATACGAATATAATGCTAAGGATATATTGATACGAATATAATGCTAAGGATACATTGATACGAATATAATGCTAAGGATACATTGATACGAATATAATGCTAAGGATATATTGATACGAATATAATGCTAAGGATATATTGATACGAATATAATGCTAAGGATACATTGATACGAATATAATGCTAAGGATATATTGATACGAATATAATGCTAAGGATATATTGATACGAATATAATGCTAAGGATACATTGATACGAATATAATGCTAAGGATACATTGATACGAATATAATGCTAAGGATATATTGATACGAATATAATGCTAAGGATACATTGATACGAATATAATGCTAAGGATACATTGATACGAATATAATGCTAAGGATATATTGATACGAATATAATGCTAAGGATATATTGATACGAATATAATGCTAAGGATACATTGATACGAATATAATGCTAAGGATATATTGATACGAATATAATGCTAAGGATATATTGATACGAATATAATGCTAAGGATACATTGATACGAATATAATGCTAAGGATACATTGATACGAATATAATGCTAAGGATATATTGATACGAATATAATGCTAAGGATACATTGATACGAATATAATGCTAAGGATACATTGATACGAATATAATGCTAAGGATATATTGATACGAATATAATGCTAAGGATATATTGATACGAATATAATGCTAAGGATACATTGATACGAATATAATGCTAAGGATACATTGATACGAATATAATGCTAAGGATACATTGATACGAATATAATGCTAAGGATACATTGATACGAATATAATGCTAAGGATACATTGATACGAATATAATGCTAAGGATACATTGATACGAATATAATGCTAAGGATATATTGATACGAATATAATGCTAAGGATATATTGATACGAATATAATGCTAAGGATACATTGATACGAATATAATGCTAAGGATACATTGATACGAATATAATGCTAAGGATATATTGATACGAATATAATGCTAAGGATATATTGATACGAATATAATGCTAAGGATACATTGATACGAATATAATGCTAAGGATATATTGATACGAATATAATGCTAAGGATATATTGATACGAATATAATGCTAAGGATACATTGATACGAATATAATGCTAAGGATACATTGATACGAATATAATGCTAAGGATACATTGATACGAATATAATGCTAAGGATATATTGATACGAATATAATGCTAAGGATATATTGATACGAATATAATGCTAAGGATACATTGATACGAATATAATGCTAAGGATATATTGATACGAATATAATGCTAAGGATATATAGGAGAACACTGGCAAACATAGGAAATAAAAAATAAGAATTTGGAATTGATTTAACTTATTATAACATCTTCTGATAAGATACGAGGTTCTTCCATTGAAATTTTATAATTAGAATTTAGATATAAGAAAAA
This sequence comes from Caprella mutica, assembly GCA_947561585.1. Lineage (NCBI taxonomy): Eukaryota > Metazoa > Arthropoda > Malacostraca > Amphipoda > Caprellidae > Caprella > Caprella mutica. Next base: position 23,560 of record CANNZV010003833.1, on the reverse strand, counting down.
TGGTATTTTAACCCAATTTTTACATGATCAATTATATTTATATTGATTTTCAAACTTCACTATATTGGACGAAATTAAATACTAAATATGAATCGAAATTGTTACTAATTTAGATAGTTTGAAGTTTATTACTTAAAACATACGTGTATGTCCCTATAGGAATAATTTCTTTATATTGCAATATCAGTCATATTGAAATAAGTGGCTAAGTCTACAAATTGGATCTATACGTTTCATTTGATCCCTGCAATCTGCTCTAGAAGTTAGGGGTTCAAATGTTTGAATTCATGAATTACCAATTCCTGCAATATGTAGAATGTGGATCTATCTTATATATCTACCTGTATAACCTTAGCCTGCTATATATATCTAACTTCTATATCAAGCATCTGCTTGCTAGATATGCATATCTTATACTTCTATATAGAACATCAGCTTTCTAGATATTCACATATAACTTCTATACCTAACCTCACCTTGCTAGATATGTATATCTAACTCCTATATCTAACCTCTGCTTGCTAGATATGTATATCTAACTTCTATATCTAACCTCACCTTGCTAGATATGTATATCTAACTTCAATATCTATCCCCTGCTTGCTAGATATACATGTATATAACTTCCATATCTAACCTCTGTTTGCTAGATATGTACCCTATATCTAACTTCTATATCTAACCTCACCTTGCTAGATATGTATATCTAACTCCTATACCTAACCTAATCTTGCTAGATATGTATATCTAACTCCTATACCTAACCTAATCTTGCTAGATATGTATATCTAACTCCTATACCTAACCTAATCTTGCTAGATATGTATATCTAACTCCTATACCTAACCTAATCTTGCTAGATATGTATATCTAACTTCTATATCTATCCTCTGCTTGCTAGATATACATGTATATAACTTCCATATCTAACCTCTGTTTGCTAGATATGTACCCTATATCTAACTTCTATATCTAGCCCGCTATTTATCTAAGAGGACCATCATACGTGATATTCTGCAAGGGAATGACAGCTATTGAATTTCTTGCTTGTCGTCTACCCAGCACATCTCGCTAGTAGAGACATCTCTATGCTAACGTACCCACGTCCGCGAGATATCAGATCTGATGTCTCGTTCAATGGAAACCAATTTGCGTATGCCAATTTGACAAACATACCGTGTGTACAGCGCTCTAAAGCTTATGATGAAAATGTTTGAGATTTTCTATTTATTAACTTATATTATTGTGTAGACAGGTACGAGACTGGCTTGTATTCTATGGCTTGTATTCTATGGCTTGTATTCTATGCCTTGTATTCTATGCCTTGTATTCTATATCTTGTATTCTATGCCTTGTATTCTATGCCTTGTATTCTATGCCTTGTATTCTTTGGCTTGTATTCTGTGCCTTGTATTCTGTGCCTTGTACTCTATGCCTTGTATTCTGTGCCTTGTATTCTGTGCCTTGTATTCTGTGCCTTGTATTCTGTGCCTTGTATTCTATGCCTTGTATTCTATGCCTTGTATTCTATGCCTTGTATTCTAGTACAGCAGCATTCATATGAAATAACTTCATTGCTTTCATATTAGTACACTTATTTATTGTTTTTAGATTTATATTGATGTTAATATTTAAAAAAACATTTATCGAAATCTGTTTACTTCTCGAAGAAAAAATGCATATTTTTCTCTAACCTCTTTTTCTATTAAAAATTTAAAATGAAATGAAATGAATTTTTTGTACATGCATTTATTTTGCTACTAAGATTTTAAAATTTACCTCCACTTGTCTAGCTACTCGCTATTTAAGTGTTATATCAAACAATAAGATCCCTACTAAAGTATTTACCAGGGCCACACTGTTCCTAATGATGTCTGTGCAATAAAGGTTCTTTTGGCTAGCACATGTGCTGGGGTCAAACCTTTATTAGACCTGAGATTGATAGCTGGGGGAATCTAACCCTTACTGCTTGGGAAATCTTATTGCTGGGGACATCTAACCCTTACTGCTTGGGAAATCTTATTGCTGGGGACATCTAACCCTTATTGCTTGGGAAATCTAACCCTTATTGCTTGGGAAATCTAACCCTTATTGCTTGGGACATATAACCCTTATTGCTTGGTAATCTAACCCTTATTGCTTGGTAATCTAACCCTTATTGCTGGGGAATCTAACCCTTATTGCTTGGTAATCTAACCCTTATTGCTTGGTAATCTAACCCTTATTGCTTGGTAATCTAACCCTTATTGCTGGGGAATCTAACCCTTATTGCTTGGTAATCTAACCCTTATTGCTTGGTAATCTAACCCTTATTGCTTGGTAATCTAACCCTTATTTCTTGGTAATCTAACCCTTATTTCTTGGTAATCTAACCCTTATTGCTTGGTAATCTTACCCTTATTGCTTGGTAAATCTAACCCTTATTGCTTGGTAAATCTAACCCTTATTGCTTGGTAATCTAACCCTTATTGCTTGGTAATCTAACCCTTATTGCTTGGTAATCTAACCCTTATTGCTTGGTAATCTAACCCTCATTGCTTGGGGTCTACATTGATATTTTATCTTTATTACTCATTAATAAAGTTATTTATGTTGCTCATAAAAAACTTTTTTCATATGAAGGTGTAAAAAATAGTCCATAAATACCGATATCACTTTGGTATCGTTGCGTATTCCACTAACACCCCTAATAACTATTTATCGGTGTGATATCCTACCGATATATTCTAACATATTGGCCCATACATGAATAAGTAAGTGTACCTATGCATATTAACTCTACTGTTAGGTACATGCCATTAATAATGTTAAGGGAATATTTAGTATAGATCTAAATATGAGATATTGCTATGAGGAACAGATACTATATTATTGAAAGTAACGGTGGTAAACTATACATACTGTGATATATAGGGATAGTATGGCAAACTATACTCAAAATAGTATAGTTACTAATTTAGAGAGAGAAGTATACTGAAGTATACTGGAGAGAAGTATACTGGAGAGAGAAGTATACTGGAGAGAGAAGTATACTGGAGAGAGAAGTATACTGGAGAGAGAAGTATACTGGAGAGAGAAGTATACTGGAGAGAGAAGTATACTGGAGAGAGAAGTATACTGGAGAGAGAAGTATACTGGAGAGAGAAGTATACTGGAGAGAGAAGTATACTGGAGAGAGAAGTATACTGGAGAGAGAAGTATACTGGAGAGAGAAGTATACTGGAGAGAGAAGTATACTGGAGAGAGAAGTATACTGGAGAGAGAAGTATACTGGAGAGAGAAGTATACTGGAGAGAGAAGTATACTGGAGAGAGAAGTATACTGGAGAGAGAAGTATACTGGAGAGAGAAGTATACTGGAGAGAGAAGTATACTGGAGAGAGAAGTATACTGGAGAGAGAAGTATACTGGAGAGAGAAGTATACTGGAGAGAGAAGTATACTGGAGAGAGAAGTATACTGGAGAGAGAAGTATACTGGAGAGAGAAGTATACTGGAGAGAGAAGTATACTGGAGAGAGAAGTATACTGGAGAGAAGTATACCGGTTCTCTCTCCAGTATACTTCTCTCCATTCTCTCTCCAAGTGGTATGAATTCCAATCACCGAAGCCTGTCGAATCGGTTCGAATGACAGACGTCCATGTCTAATTTGTTCACAGTGTGTTGTATGAAGTGAAGTCCCTTGCTTTTGTTCGTTAAAAAGGCAGAGTGGAACCTTGCTGAGAGGAGACGCTACATTTATGAGTGTCATCCATTGGGAGAAATACGCACATATAGTTACGCACATACAGGTAATAGTTACGCACATACAGGTAATAGTTACGCACATACAGGTAATAGTTACGCACATACAGGTAATAGTTACGCATATACAGGTAATAGTTACGCACATACAGGTAAGAGTTACCCACATACAGGTAAGAGTTACCCACATACAGGTAAGAGTTACCCACATACAGGTAAGAGTTACCCACATACAGGTAAGAGTTACCCACATACAGGTAAGAGTTACCCACATACAGGTAAGAGTTACCCACATACAGGTAAGAGTTACCCACATACAGGTAATAGTTACGCACATACAGGTAATAGTTACGCACATACAGGTAATAGTTACGCACATACAGGTAAGAGTTACCCACATACAGGTAATAGTTACGCACATACAGGTAAGAGTTACCCACATACAGGTAATAGTTACGCACATACAGGTAATAGTTACGCACATACAGGTAATAGTTACGCACATACAGGTAATAGTTACGCACATACAGGTAATAGTTACGCACATACAGGTAATAGTTACGCACATACAGGTAATAGTTACGCACATACAGGTAATAGTTACGCACATACAGGTAATACTTACGCACATACAGGTAATAGTTACGCACATACAGGTAAGAGTTACGCACATACAGGTAAGAGTTACGCACATACAGGTAAGAGTTACGCACATACAGGTAAGAGTTACGCACATACAGGTAAGAGTTACGCACATACAGGTAAGAGTTACGCACATACAGGTAAGAGTTACGCACATACAGGTAAGAGTTACAGGTTTAACGTATATTTTATTATAAGTATCGATGACTTTCTCTTCGAAAAAAATTAAGTTCTTTTTATATAAAATGATCTGTCTTTTTATTTACTATAACATTAACTAATTCTCAATATTTAATCAACCCTACTTAACAATTTTAACAATTTCTTTACCCTCATATGGATACAATGACGTAATATTCAATATTAGATGAGTTCACAGAGAAATATTGTTGATAAAATAAACAGCCTGAGTCTGATATAATTCGCCTAAATCCCCAAGACAAACACTGTCACGTGACCTGTGTTTGCTATCACAGATATTCCGCTTCAATGACCCTAAAAATGATGCACTGAATTAATCCCACCGTTAATTGAATTCAACTCAAACGTGTGTTATTAGCATAGGTATTATAATGGGGGAGAAAAGTGCACATGCAATGAATATTGCACTGTTTAGTGATGTCACATTTTGAAAATTTAGTAAGTGTAGTGATTGTAGATATTTTAAAATTGGTCTGAGTACATGACGATAAATTAAAGATTTGAAAATGATGGGAAATTAGAAAACTGATTTGTGAAATTAGCAACCTATAAAGTGACTCTTTTCTTTAATAGTACAGTGACAATTACAATTATGTAAACACTTAAAATGTTAATCAGACGCTTATCTAAATCCACTTTGCAGAATATGGAACCTTTTACGATAAATCTAAGAGCAATCTAAGTCTTGCTTTAGACATTTTAGATTTCCGACAATTTGTTTTTGAGAATCTTGTCAATTTTAGAAATAATAAGACAATAGCGATATTTTTGGATCTATTTTGGTTGAAACTGTATCCAATAACTGGTAAATCTGTGAGAAAATCTCTGTGAGTCAGTGACAGAGTTCTGCAGAATGGCCCTAACTAACCTCTGGCTGCAGTTTGCTGAAAAGGCAAACATCACGAGTCTCTTAAGTCCCACTGTTATTTAAAGAACAAATTGTGCTGGGGGAGGGAGACTATCTAATAATCTCTGCGAAAACAAATCGCTAGGGGAGAACCTAGTCGATCCACTTAGTCTCGCTTGCCTAGTTCATTGGGACTAGTGGATGCAGGCACCTGGTGCAGTAAATGCAAATCATCAATGCATGCACTAAGTGCAATAAATGCTTATTAGCAATGCAAGCACTTATTGCTAGCGAATACTAAGCAAGTTGTTTATGTAAATGTAATCTAGCATATATGCGTATACAGGGTAGTCATGGCAGATTGCGTTAAGACTGCTTTGTGTTTAGAAGCAGAGGAGGTATACACTATTTACCTAAATTACTATTATATATGTTTATAAAATTAAAAACAAATAAATTATCAACTGGTGCATTTATGGGAATTGAATTATTTCATTGCAAATCAGCTTGGTAAATTTTATTTTTCAAAGTTATTTAAAAAAATGCACCTGCTCGCATAAATTATTTTCATGTCGGACCAAAAATGTCGGACGAAAATTATTTTGGACGAACAACTGATTTTAGATTATGTTTCGTCATTTTCATTTTTTCTTGATTTGTTAAGACTATAAACTGTAAGGTAAAAAACTTGTTCTATTTCCATTAATTTCTAACCTAAATACCCCAGAATATTATTTAGCCTCTGGAAATCCTCTTATTCCCCTTATATTGCCTATATAAAGTAAAGTGCAATTGTCTGCAGCCAGTGACGTCGTGGAAGTTGGCTAATTCAGTCGATGTCATTTACATTCAGAGTACACGCCTCTCTATTTCATTTGGGGCCATTAAGTGACTTTAGAGCTTTGTGTTCCCGCCACCAGGGGGCAGTAATGACCTGAACTCAGACGCTTTCGAGTAATTACAATGAGGCACATTTAGGACACTGTGCAAGCGATCTTTTCATGCAGATTATTTATTGGTTACTATATAGGCACACACTTTTGTAATGGGTACTGTGTACTTTAATTAAATTGAGTTAGTGAGTTTTAAAACAGTAAATGAATATTCTGTTTGAATGGTTTACATTAAATGTTAAACTATACTATATTTAATATAGGTTTCTATATTTGATATTTACTTTTTTATACAGTTATAGCCGAACAATTTTTTTTATGTGTATGTGTAAATAATATGTCCAACAATGGACTAGATTAATATTTTGTAATAAATTTAAAATGTCATGTTATGGATATAAAAAGAAATGTATTTTTATTTTATTTGTTTGTACGAATTCAAAAATCAAATTTAGAATAATTAATTATTATTTATCAACTATTATTGTACTTAGTCAGAATGATTCAAATAGTATGTTTTTAATTACATATAATATATTACGGAAATTATATTCCATTTATATATCATTATTTGTTGTGTATTTTCGGTAATTTGAACCATAAATAAAAACTAAAGCAATAATTAATATTTTTCTTTATTTGAATCACTGAACAATCTGATATAATTAAAAATAAAACTGACTATTATTTTTTCCTTCATTTAATATATAACCTTCTGTCTAACTAAATTAGATCTAACGATGTTCTTCTGATTGGATAGACACTTTACTGGTTTTTGCCTCTATTTATTATAGTTCTATAAATCCTGTTCTAATTTTTGAAGGAAGTAAATGGACTATCCTATATTTCCTTTAAAACAATTTTAAAAGGATATGTAATATGGAAATAAAAAAATCTAGTTCTATGTTTTATAATAAATAAATGTTTTTTCTGCTCCCAGGGGTTCTATCCTGATTTTGTCTGAGGTGAATGGAAGAGAAGGGGGTGGCGTCACTTGGGCCCCAAACTGTTGTAATTTGGATTAAATATTGTCCTTTTTTTCATATCATTTTTTTTAACGCTACTTGCAGTTTTAGAGGATAGCGCTAGGGTTATGCTCTTCAACTACGAGGTCTTAGATTTTGTGTTAAGTAGACTCGTAGGCTTCATTTACTATCACCTCTTCATTTTCCTCTTTCATCCGTGAGTGCAGGCACCGGTGCTTGTGTCCCTTTCCGTCACATTCCTTGGTAAGTGACTGCATTCACGGAGTAGCTTTTCTGCATCCATGAGCATTGTCACCAACGGTGGTAAGTGACTTTGTTCATGGAGCCACTGTTCTGTCTTACTGCTTCTTCCAGTCCCTTGTATTTAATTTCCTTTTGACGTCAGCGATATGGCCTTCGTTTCCGAAGCAGACGTTAAACACCTACTAAATTAATTATTCAATTTCGTCACATTCCTTGGTTAGTGACTGCATTCACGTGGTAGCTTTTCTTCATCCATGAGCTTTGTCACCGTTAGGTGGGAAGTAATACGATTTATTCATGAAGACAATTTACAGTATCTGATTAAAGTATTTAATCAGTATTTATTCATATTGATTATTATTATTAATTAATTTAATCAGTATTTAATCATATTGATTATTATTATTAATTAATTTAATCAGTATTTAATCATATTGAACATAACACTGTAGTATTCATGAAACTCGATTTCACTGTTTTAGAATTCATGTAATTTTTTTTTCATTATTACAAATAGTATAATAAAAAAAGTCAGTTCTTTTTCAACGTTATGCAGTGTATTTAATTTCACATCAAAAAGAATAGAGTTATAACTACATATAAAATTACAGAAATTGTAAATTTATTTCAAGAAATATGTATAAATTATAAAATAAGTCATATTAATTCTATTAATGGATAATATTTCCATACTAACAATAGAAATATGCGACTTACAATATCATATGGTAAAATGTCAGTGCCTCAAACTGTGGTATATTAATCTTCATTATATTCAATTATCACTGCATACCTTGTAGAATATTTTCCTAGTGACTGGTTTCCTGCATACCTAGTTATAGTACTAGAAGTCTAGTTCTATAACTAGGAGTCTGGTCTATCTTTACTTCCGGGCATATTTACAGGTTTTTATTGGTAAGATGTATGTACTATCAGAGAGAAGAGTCCCTGTGATGATGTACTATCAGAGAGAAGAGTCACTGTGATGATGTACTATCAGAGAAAAGAGTCACTGTGATGATGTACTATCAGAGAAAAGAGTCACTGTGATGATGTACTATCAGAGAATAGAATCACTGTGATGATTTACTATCAGAGAGAAGAATCACTGTGATGATTTACTATCAGAGAGAAGAGTCCCTGTGATGATTTACTATCAGAGAAAAGAGTTACTGTGATGATGTACTATCAGAGAGAAGAGTCCATGTGATGATGTACTATCAGAGAGAAGAGTCCATGTGATGATGTACTATCAGAGAGAAGAGTCCATGTGATGATGTACTATCAGAGAGAAGAGTCACTGTGATGATGTACTATCAGAGAGAAGAGTCACTGTGATGATGTACTATCAGAGAAAAGAGTCACTGTGATGATGTACTATCAGAGAAAAGAGTCCCTGTGATGATGTACTATCAGAGAAAAGAGTCCCTGTGATGATGTACTATCAGAGAAAAGAGTCCCTGTGATGATGTACTATCAGAGAAAAGAGTCACTGTGATGATGTACTATCAGAGAAAAGAGTCACTGTGATGATGTACTATCAGAGAAAAGAGTCACTGTGATGATGTACTATCAGAGAAAAGAGTCACTGTGATGATGTACTATCAGAGAGAAGAGTCACTGTGATGATGTACTATCAGAGAGAAGAGTCACTGTGATGATGTACTATCAGAGAAAAGAGTTACTGTGATGATGTACTATCAGAGAAAAGAGTTACTGTGATGATGTACTATCAGAGAAAAGAGTTACTGTGATGATGTACTATCAGAGAATAGAGTCACTGTGATGATGTACTATCAGAGAGAAGAGTCCATGTGATGATGTACTATCAGAGAAAAGAGTCACTGTGATGATGTACTATCAGAGAAAAGAGTCACTGTGATGATGTACTATCAGAGAAAAGAGTCCCTGTGATGATGTACTATCAGAGAAAAGAGTCCCTGTGATGATGTACTATCAGAGAAAAGAGTCCCTGTGATGATGTACTATCAGAGAAAAGAGTCCCTGTGATGATGTACTATCAGAGAAAAGAGTCACTGTGATGATGTACTATCAGAGAAAAGAGTCACTGTGATGATGTACTATCAGAGAAAAGAGTCACTGTGATGATGTACTATCAGAGAATAGAGTCACTGTGATGATGTACTATCAGAGAATAGAGTCACTGTGATGATGTACTATCAGAGAATAGAGTCACTGTGATGATGTACTATCAGAGAATAGAGTCACTGTGATGATGTACTATCAGAGAATAGAGTCACTGTGATGATGTACTATCAGAGAATAGAGTCACTGTGATGATGTACTATCAGAGAATAGAGTCACTGTGATGATGTACTATCAGAGAAAAGAGTCCCTGTGATGATGTACTATCAGAGAAAAGAGTCCCTGTGATGATGTACTATCAGAGAAAAGAGTCCCTGTGATGATGTACTATCAGAGAAAAGAGTCCCTGTGATGATGTACTATCAGAGAAAAGAGTCCCTGTGATGATGTACTATCAGAGAAAAGAGTCACTGTGATGATGTACTATCAGAGAAAAGAGTCACTGTGATGATGTACTATCAGAGAATAGTCACTGTGATGATGTACTATCAGAGAAAAGAGTCACTGTGATGATGTACTATCAGAGAAAAGAGTCACTGTGATGATGTACTATCAGAGAAGAGAGTCACTGTGATGATGTACTATCAGAGAAAAGAGTCACTGTGATGATGTACTATCAGAGAAAAGAGTCACTGTAATGATGTACTATCAGAGAAAAGAGTCACTGTGATGATGTACTATCAGAGAAAAGAGTCACTGTGATGATGTACTATCAGAGAAAAGAGTCACTGTGATGATGTACTATCAGAGAAAAGAGTCACTGTGATGATGTACTATCCGAGTAAAGAGTCACTGTGATGATGTACTATCAGAAAAAGAGTCACTGTGATGATGTACTATCAGAAAAAGAGTCACTGTGATTATGTACTATCAGAAAAAGAGTCACTGTGATTATGTACTATCAGAATAAAGAGTCACTGTGATGATGTACTATCAGAAAAAGAATCACTGTGATGATGTACTATCAGAAAAAGAGTCACTGTGATGATGTACTATCAGAAAAAGAGTCGCTGTGATGATGTACTATCAGAGTAAAGAGTCACTGTGATGATGTACTATCAGAAAAAGTCACTGTGATGATGTACTATCAGAATAAAGAGTCATTTCATGATGTACTATCAGAATAAAGAGTCATTTCATGATGTACTATCAGAGAAAAGAGTCACTGTGATGATGTACTATCAGAGAAAAGAGTCACTGTGATGATGTACTATCAGAGAAAAGAGTCACTGTGATGATGTACTATCAGAGAAAAGAGTCATTTCATGATGTACTATCAGAGAAAAGTCATTTCATGATGTACTATCAGAGAAAAGAGTCATTTCATGATGTAATATCAGAGAAAAGAGTCATTTTATGATGTACTATCAGAGAAAAGTCATTTTATGATGTACTATCAGAGAAAAGTCATTTTATGATGTACTATCAGAGAAAAGAGTCATTTCATGATGTACTATCAGAGAAAAGAGTCACTGTGATGATGTACTATCAGAGAAAAGAGTCACTGTGATGATGTACTATCAGAGAGAAGAGTCACTGTGATGATGTACTATCAGAGAAAAGAGTCACTGTGATGATGTACTATCAGAGAAAAGAGTCACTGTGATGATGTACTATCAGAGAAAAGAGTCACTGTGATGATGTACTATCAGAGAAAAAGAGTCACTGTGATGATGTACTATCAGAGAAAAGAGTCATTTCATGATGCTAATTCCACAAATCACAGTTTCCTTATTTTCTATTATTTTCTAATCTTACAAATTTGTTGTCGTGTATCCATACCAATTTTAAAATATCTACAAAGATTAAAATATCCTTTTGGAGATATGAAATTAATAAACTGTGAAATAATCTATACAGGCACACTTATCTTTGAAAGAAATTTCATACTATAATCTAATTATTTAAATGTTTGTTACCATGATAATTTACAGGGATTATAGTCCATTCCAGATGCTATCAATTTTAAAAACAATTTTATTTTGACGTGTGACAATATGACCATATCATTAATTTCCTTCTTTCATTTTGCCTATTTTGTCACCGACTGGTTGTAAGTGACTTTGTTCATGGAGACACTATCCTATCTGACTGCTTCTTCTAGTCCCTTGTACTTAATTTCCTTTTGACGTCAGCGATATAGCCTTTTTCGAAGCAGACGTTAAACACCTACTAAATTAGTTCATTTTGTCTATTAATATTTACCTGTTCTTTTACCTGTCATTAATTAATCCCTCCTAATGGTGTGTTTATAACCTATCACTTTATTACTAAAGTTACAACTATAGCTAACGATGTGGTTGGTAGCCTTTTTATTGCCCTGTACCTTGTAAAAGACAAACGAGTGTTTTTTCACAATAGGGTGAATTATGAGTTATTGTATACAGAGGTTTTACCGGTTAAACTCATTTGTTAGTTTGAATTATTAAAAAATTATAGTCTGATTCAGATTAATATTTTGTAATTTTTGAAAAAATATTGTTTTATTCAGTTTAATTTTTTATAAATTATAAAAAATATAGTTTGATTCAGATTAATTTTTTGTAATTTTTGATAAAATATTTTTTTATTTAGTTTAATTTTTTGTAAATTTTAAAAAAATATAGTTTGATTCAGATTAATTTTTTGTAATTTTTTCATCAGATTCAATTTTCTTGATAAAACTATGTACCTATTTTGATATATATTTGTGATCACTGTCATCATACGATAAATGACTCCTGTTAGCACTTTACTACAGAGTATTCAAATTGTTTTTTATTAGTTATTTCCTACGTTTGATTCACAAGCTTGTTAGATTTAGTTAAACATTTACATAATGAATTGAATTGATTTAATGTAAAAATTGAAGATACATTACGGAAATGACCTATTACTTCCAATATAAATATAATAAATAAATTTATTAAATAATAAATATAGACGAGCATTAATATTAAGTTTTTCTGTGAAGTGTGACTATTCACTACAGTAACTTTTATTGCATTTAAATACATTAACTACCGACTGAATAATAAAGGTACACATTCTATTACAAATTAGTTAAAGTTACCATATTAAACTTTACTGTAGCTAATATTAAAGTAACTCCTCCCAATTACTCCTAATACCCTCTATTACACCTACTAATACCCTCTCTTACACCTACTAATACCCTCTATTACACCTACTAATACCCTCTCTTACACCTACTAATACCCTCTCTTATACCTACTAATACCCTCTCTTATACCTACTAATACCCTCATCTTTTACACCTACTAATACCCTCTGTCTTACACCTACTAATACCCTCTCTTATACCTACTAATACCCTCTCTTATACCTACTAACACCCTCTCTTACACCTACTAATACCCTCTATTACACCTACTAATACCCTCTCTTACACCTACTAATACCCTCTCTTACACCTACTAATACCCTCTCTTACACCTACTAATACCCTCTCTTATACCTACTAATACCCTCTCTTATACCTACTAATACCCTCTCTTACACCTACTAATACCCTCTCTTACACCTACTAATACCCTCATCTTTTACACCTACTAATACCCTCTGTCTTACACCTACTAATACCCTCTGTCTTACACCTACTAATACCTCGTTAACTCATTACTAATTACTACACCTTTACCCCTCTATATTTCCTCATGGCGTGATCGCATCAATCTACAAGTGTCGTAATTACTGGTTACACCCCCTCTGCTCAGTCATTATAAGGTGTAAGGGTAGCCTTTTGTCACACCTATCATGTACACCTATTAAACCGTCATACCTGTTATTCATACCTATTAAAAAGTCATACCTGTTATTCATACCTATTAAAAAGTCATAGCTGTTATTCATACCTATTAAAAAGTCATAGCTGTTATTCATACCTATTAAAAAGTCATAGCTGTTATTCATACCTATTAAATCGTCATACCTGTTATACATACCTATTAAATCGTCATACCTGTTATACATACCTATTAAAAAGTCATAGCTGTTATTCATACCTATTAAATCGTCATACCTGTTATACATACCTATTAAATCGTCATACCTGTTATACATACCTATTAAATCGTCATACCTGTTAATCATACCTATTAAACCGTCATACCTGTTATACATACCTATTAAATCGTCATACCTGTTATACATACCTATTAAATCGTCATACCTGTTATACATACCTATTTAATCGTCATACCTGTTAATCATACCTATTAAACCGTCATACCTGTTAATCATACCTATTAAACCGTCATACCTGTTATTCATACCTATTAAATCGTCATACCTGTTATACATACTTATTAAATCGTCATACCTGTTATTCATACCTATTAAATCGTCATACCTGTTGATCATACCTATTAAACCGTCATACCTGTTGATCATACCTATTAAACCGTCATACCTGTTGATCATACCTGTTATACATACCTATTAAATCGTCATACCTGTTATTCATACCTATTAAATCGTCATACCTGTTGATCATACCTATTAAACCGTCATACCTGTTGATCATACCTATTAAACCGTCATACCTGTTGATCATACCTATTAAACCGTCATACCTGTTGATCATACCTATTAAACCGTCATACCTGTTATTCATACCTATTAAATCGTCATACCTGTTATTCATACCTATTAAATCGTCATACCTGTTAATCATACCTATTAAACCGTCATACCTGTTATTCATACCTATTAAATCGTCATACCTGTTATTCATACCTATTAAATCGTCATACCTGTTGATCATACCTATTAAACCGTCATACCTGTTGATCATACCTATTAAACCGTCATACCTGTTATTCATACCTATTAAATCGTCATACCTGTTATTCATACCTATTAAATCGTCATACCTGTTATTCATACCTATTAAATCGTCATACCTGTTATTCATACCTATTAAATCGTCATACCTGTTGATCATACCTATTAAACCGTCATACCTGTTGATCATACCTATTAAACCGTCATACCTGTTATTCATACCTATTAAATCGTCATACCTGTTATTCATACCTATTAAATCGTCATACCTGTTGATCATACCTATTAAACCGTCATACCTGTTGATCATACCTATTAAATCGTCATACCTGTTAATCATACCTATTAAATCGTCATACCTGTTAATCATACCTATTAAAAAGTCATACCTGTTATTCATACCTATTAAATCGTCATACCTGTTGATCATACCTATTAAACCGTCATACCTGTTATTCATACCTATTAAATCGTCATACCTGTTAATCATACCTATTAAAAAGTCATACCTGTTATTCATACCTATTAAATCGTCATACCTGTTGATCATACCTATTGCATTGACACCAACAACAATACTCTTTGAGTTACATATGCTACTAGAACGTTTGTTCTATTATAACTAATTATTTAATTACAAATTACAATAATAGTGACTATGTTACGAAAAATTATTTTTTAGTTTATTTTTTGTAGATATTATTGTGCTTCTAAATAAAATGTTTATACTTTAATACATTTTGAATTTATGATCATCGTTTTTGTACGATAATTTAAGAGATTGGTTTATGCTGAATTTTCGGTAAATTAAATAATAAAAAAATATCATTTTGTTTGCATCCGGAATTTAGTTGTTTCCTTTTTAATTAAAATAAATATATAATTTATACTATAGTATGAATATTCTCAATATTATTGTGCGGTGATGTGTTGAAAATGTAGAAATTTTTTAAAACGTAACTTAAGGAATAGTTTCGAAACACTGAAATTTCGTTTAACTTTTGACCACTCATTTGTTTGAACTAATATTATATAGGGTATTCAACTATATATTATATAGGGTATTCAACTATATATTATATAGGGTATTCAACTATATATTATATAGGGTATTCAACTATATATTATATAGGGTATTCAACTATATATTATATAGGGTATTCAACTATATATTATATAGGGTATTCAACTATATATTATATAGGGTATTCAACTATATATCATACAGGGTATTCAACTATATATTATATAGGGTATTCAACTATATATTATATAGGGTATTCAACTATATATTATATAGGGTATTCAACTATATATTATATAGGGTATTCAACTATATATTATACAGGGTATTCAACTATATATTATATAGGGTATTCAACTATATATTATATAGGGTATTCAACTATATATTATATAGGGTATTCAACTATATATTATATAGGGTATTCAACTATATATTATATAGGGTATTCAACTATATATTATATAGGGTATTCAACTATATATTATATAGGGTATTCAACTATATATTATATAGGGTATTCAACTATATATCATACAGGGTATTCAACTATATATCATACAGGGTATTCAACTATATATTATATAGGGTATTCAACTATATATTATATAGGGTATTCAACTATATATTATACAGGGTATTCAACTATATATTATATAGGGTATTCAACTATATATTATATAGGGTATTCAACTATATATTATATAGGGTATTCAACTATATATTATATAGGGTATTCAACTATATATTATATAGGGTATTCAACTATATATTATATAGGGTATTCATTAATATATAAATTACATAGGATATATTTTGATAGAAAAAAACTATATCATCTATGACGGATTCTAAATAATTGTTTAGATATTCCCCCTATATTCTTATATCCTAAAAGTGTAATAATGATCTGTTTAATTTATCCCATAGTTACTACGTAAAACAATTTTAAATATGCATAACAACTCCTACATCCCAATGCAGTTAGTGCAGTATTTAATGAGTGCATTTATCAGGTTATACATAATGTGCATGCACTCAAAGATGATGGAAATGAGTGTAAAAAACAATTGACAAAGTAGCTTGAATAAATTCGGGCTAGAATTTTATCCATATAATAAATAACAATTGATAAAAAAAATTGTCGATGAAGTTTTTATAATATAAATTATTCACCAAATATTCTTTAACTGATGTTCCGCTTCACTAATAATCTGATAGTTCAATTTCTCTTCCACTGTCCGGATGTGTACATTTGTTCTGCATTTAAAATGGCTTAAATGCAATGAAATGTTGTGAACAAATTCACATTCTCTTCAATTTAAATGCTAATATTTTGTTGGTATATAAACTATATTGTTTGATTAAAAACCTTATTTCTTACTATAATATTTATTAATTAAAGTATGCCTATAGGGTAGTACAAATTTAAATTTTATTTTAGTTACTTTTGGTTCACCATATACATGCCTAATTTATAACATCAATATACTTTCAAAGTCTAAACCATGGATGATAATCCCTCAAATTTACATTTTCTTCAAATCTCAGGCAATTTAGTATAATTATCGAAACACATAGGCTGAGGTGAGCACATTTAACCACTGTTTTATTCATCAAAGGACGCATTACACCCCCTGGGTGTTTCCATTATAGTAAATCTTTTAAAAAGTGCTAAATACAGCTATCCATCATGGCGAGGGCTTTAAGAATGTAAGTAGCTGGTAATTATGGCACTATTAACTTAATCGGGGCCAGACCAGGCCAGGTACAATCGGTTAAACAATCAGAGTGTATCTACATTAACCCTTTTCTATCTATAAAATACCGTAAGGTCACCTACACCCAATGAAAAGACGAGAAAATGTGTCTTGTGTCTACACCGCCTCTCATTGGGTTAAATTGATACATTATTACTAAGGTAATGAGGCGCTATCAACTCAAAAGCTGTAATCAGTCTACAATAATTATTATCATTAGGTTCGTATCATAAATAGCGATCTCTATGTAGCGGCATACACGTGACAGGTTAATTTATTAATGCTATGAATGGCATGGTACCTATGCCACTGTGACGGTATGCCTATGCCACTGTAACGGTATGCCTATGCCGCTGTAACGGTATGCCTATGCCGCTGTAACGGTATGCCTATGCCGCTGTAACGGTATGCCTATGCCACTGTGACGGTATGCCTATGCCACTGTAACGGTATGCCTATGCCGCTGTAACGGTATGCCTATGCCGCTGTAACGGTATGCCTATGCCGCTGTAACGGTATGCCTATGCCGCTGTAACGGTATGCCTATGCCGCTGTAACGGTATGCCTATGCCGCTGTAACGGTATGCCTATGCCGCTGTAACGGTATGCCTATGCCGCTGTAACGGTATGCCTATGCCGCTGTAACGGTATGCCTATGCCGCTGTAACGGTATGCCTATGCCGCTGTAACGGTATGCCTATGCCGCTGTAACGGTATGCCTATGCCGCTGTAACGGTATGCCTATGCCGCTGTAACGGTATGCCTATGCCACTGTTACGGTATGCCTATGCCGCTGTAACGGTATGCCTATGCCGCTGTAACGGTATGCCTATGCCGCTGTAACGGTATGTCTATGCCACTGTAACGGTATGTCTATGCCACTGTAACGGTATGCCTATGCCACTGTAACTGTATATCTATGCCACTGTAACTGTATATCTATGCCACTGTAACTGTATATCTATGCCACTGTAACTGTATATCTATGCCACTGTAACGGTATGCCTATGCCACTGTAACGGTGGCATATGCCTACTTCCCTTCAATATTATTCCTATATCCCCTCAATATTCTTCCTATATCCCCTCAATATTCTTACTGTATCCCCTCAATATTCTTACTGTATCCCCTCAATATTCTTACTGTATCCCCTCAATATTCTTACTGTATCCCCTCAATATTCTTACTGTATCACCTCAATATTCTTACTGTATCACCTCAATATTCTTACTGTATCCCCTCAATATTCTTACTATATCCCCTCAATATTCTTACTATATCCCCTCAATATTCTTACTGTATCCCCTCAATATTCTTACTGTATCCCCTCAATATTCTTACTGTATCCCCTCAATATTCTTACTGTATCACCTCAATATTCTTACTGTATCACCTCAATATTCTTACTGTATCCCCTCAATATTCTTACTGTATCCCCTCAATATTCTTACTGTATCCCCTCAATATTCTTACTATATCCCCTCAATATTCTTACTGTATCCCCTCAATATTCTTACTATATCCCCTCAATGGTGGTCGGAAATTTCGGTCTCAGAATGAATGAAAATTATTTTGATAATTTCAACATAAATAGCCGTTACATAGTTTGTTGTACCCGCTAGTTTGTTGCACTGTACATTTCATGCTCGTCTAATGATCTGCCTTGGAGGTTCGGGATGCGACACGCTCCCTGTTACATCTAACTGATAAGTTTCCGAGACCGAAAATTCTGTAACCGAAATTTTCCTAGAACCCCTCTCAATATTCTGGCTACATCCCCTCTCCAATATCCCCTCTCTATTCCTATCTGTAACATCAGTTGAAACCCTCACTGTTCAGGCATTTAGCTACCTAGGTGGCCTGTAGTTCCTATTTGTAACATCAGTCCAAACCCTCACTGTTCAGGCCTTTAGCTACCTAGGTGGCCTGTAGTTCCTATCTGTAACATCAGGCCAAACCCTCACTGTTCAGGCCCTTAGCTACCTAGGTGGCCTGTAGTTCCTATCTGTAACATCAGGCCAAACCCTCACTGTTCAGGCCCTTAGCTACCTAGGTGGCCTGTAGTCCTGACAGTGTCGGTATGTGGCTTTCTTTTGATCATAATCACAACTGGATAATCAAAGGCACGGCAGCTCACCTTGATGAATTCTTTATAAGTTGAGTACATGCGATGCCATCGACGATGTATTATCTGCTAATGCCACATTGGCAAACACAACCTGTATTATCGGGCAGTACGTAGCTATTTCGTTAGAAATATGAAGACGTTATTAATCTGAATAAGTAGATTGGTTTGTAGAAGATCATCAGTAATGACATTTGCGATATCTTGTTAATTGCAATAGCCTCTGATTCGAGTGTTTCTTATTCCAGTGTGTATAGATTGATAGCATCTACCGAGTCAGTCGGTATATAAATAAATCATTGGTATTAATAGATATATTTGTGTTATAAATCTTTGATAACTTTGATATTGGTTATCTTTTCTATTAATGAAAGAATTCAGGCATCTCCCCAATATCACGGTGTGTGAGGCGATTTTATGACACTGTCCTCTCATACCTCTATAAATTAATAGCAATAAATATTTCACGCAAATACTGCCCGGAAAAACTAATCTGGGGAAAAATGTTTCCCATGGAAAATGGTATATATGTACCATCAGCCAAAAATATAGAGGACTGGTCTGTGTACCATCAGCCAAAAATATAGAGGACTGGTCTGTGTACCATCAGCCAAAAATATAGAGGACTGGTCTGTGTACCATCAGCCAAATATGTAGAGGACTGGTATGTGTAGTATTGTGTACCATCAGTCAAAAATAGTATGTATATGTACTATCAGCCAAATAAGTAGAGAACTGTTTTTTTATTTGCGTAAGAAAATTTAAAAGAATAGTATTTATATATAATAAAAAGGATAATATTTATAAATATTAAAAATATAATAATTAATTGTTTTTACTTATAACAAAATATAAATAATTTAACAATGTTAAGCTCTGTATGGTACATTAATAAATAATGTACTAACCTGTAAGACTGGTGACAACCTAAGAACAGACTGAATGGCAGACTGGCAGTTTTAGAAAATGTTCGGTGGAAATGTGCATTGATGTACATTATTTTATTGCGTTTGTGGTTTCAGAAAACTGGTTGCTATTTTATGGCAGACTGAAGGAATTTTGTTCACTATAGAGGCTACTGCCTTATTCAGGATAATACATTCACTATACAGGATTTCATTATCGGGGAGCTCTACTGTAACTAAATAGAAATTGAAGAGCAAATAGAGTAAAGAATCCATCTCTAATATTTATAATTAAAGAGGGTGAACGGTAACATGACTAAAGGGCCGTACACACGCAGGGTTTTTTAAAGTCTTTCCACCAGACTTTTTGCTAAGCTCCTCCTACTTTTTAAGTAGGAGGAGCTTAGCAAAAATTCTGGTGGAAAGATTTCAAAAACCTTGCGTGTGTACGACCCTTTAGGATCATTGAATAAATTCTACAAATGTTAGACAAATTATGTACCTCATTCACCTCAACAGTTAAGAGGCATACTACCCCATGCTTCAAATTCTCACCACAGGCATTAACAAATTAGCAAAGGTATTCAATAGATGTTCTACTCCTATGTTGGATGGAGAAAAAGAATTAAAAAAATCAATTACAATGCAATTTTGTGGTTCATTATAGATCACAGCAGTTAATCGGCAGTGATGTCCTTTTCACTGCCGTGCATTCATCAGACCTCCTATGAAGAAACAACGTGTGGTCAAAATTAACTGTTAATAGTTTTACATCATCAAAGAGGTCATTTTAATCATAGGATAACATGTTTGAGCGTGTCTGTTCATGTTGGAACATGTTTAAGTGTGTCTGTTCATGTTACAACATGTTTAAGCGTGTCTGTTCATGTTAAAACATGTTTGAGCGTGTCTGTTCATGTTGGAACATGTTTAAGCGTGTCTGTTCATGTTAAAACATGTTTAAGCGTGTCTGTTCATGTTAAAACATGTTTGAGCGTGTCTGTTCATGTTATAACATGTTTGAGCGTGTCTGTTCATGTTATAACATGTTTGAGCGTGTCTGTTCATGTTAAAACATATTTAAGCGTGTCTTTTCATGTTTAAACATGTTTAAGCGTGTCAGATTATGTTACAACAAATTTTTTCTTAAAACTTATTCACGAAAGATAAAAAATTAGCTAGTTGATGAAATTTTTATATCTCATGTGTAATAATACTTTCAAAAAACGGTAAATTAAAATACACATCTAATATAAACTGTTCAATCTGATGAACAATTTTATGTATACTATTATACTATTTTGATAAATAAATTGAAGCGGTGTGCCTGAAATGGTTTTTTCTTTCATCTAAAATTTTAAAAATATAGTAAACAGCGCATAATAATTTTTAGATACTGTCTCAACCGCATAAGTTTCTATCGATACAGTGCTGCAATCATAATGTTCTTGCGGATATTGTTTTTAAGGTTAACTCTTCTCTGATTGGTCGGCAAGGACGATTAGCCAACAGTGGCGTAGCTGACAAACCGTTAGTCTTCCACCCCCTGTTGGTCCTCCTCCTTGTCTATAGTTATGAATTGAAATAATTTACATTTCAAATAATAAGAACTTTTAAATTCTTATCATTGATGGCTATAATACGTAGTTTACTATATCCGCTAGCTTGTTGTACTGCACTCTTCATGATTTTTAATGACCTAGCAGGGGTTTAGAGTATGGCTCGCCTTAGTAACCTTAAAATCTTTTTCCTGAAACAATTTATCCGAATAGAACAATGTTTTAAAATCCATATTCTTAGTGGTAGTAACCTTAACATTACTAACCTTAGAAGTGCCACCCCTCTTCCTTTCTCTCTTGCTTTCTTTCTTTCTTTCTTTTCCCATGTGGATTACTGTAGTGTGGAGGCTCTCATTTCTTGTATCCAAATATATCACACACCATCCCTCACTATCCAATGGGAATATCCCTCACTATCCAAAGGGAATATCCCTCACTATCCAAAGGGAATATCCCTCACTATCCAAAGGGAATATCCCTCACTATCCAAAGGGAATATCCCTCACTATCTAAAGGGAATATCCCTCACTATCTAAAGGGAATATCCCTCACTATCCAAAGGGAATATCCCTCACTATCCAAAGGGAATATCCCTCACTATCCAAAGGGAATATCCCTCACTATCCAAAGGGAATATCCCTCACTATCTAAAGGGAATATCCCTCACTATCTAAAGGGAATATCCCTCACTATCCAAAGGGAATATCCCTCACTATCTAAAGGGAATATCCCTCACTATCTAAAGGGAATATCCCTCACTATCCAAAGGGAATATCCCTCACTATCCAAAGGGAATATCCCTCACTATCCAAAGGGAATATCCCTCACTATCCAAAGGGAATATCCCTCACTATCCAAAGGGAATATCCCACTGAATTGCTGTGCCATAGACTATATTGGAGTCGAGACGATAAAGCAAGTCTATTTATCGTATATTGTAGCAATTACGACAAAGCTTGCACAGTTTATCGTAGATTGTAGCTATCACAATATAGTGGCGATAAATCAATCATAGCTACGATAAGATTGATAGGATAAATGTAGGTAAATACGATTGATAACTACGGTACGACAAAGTGCCACCATGGCGTACGATAGAGTGCCACCATGGCGTACGATAGAGTGCCACCATGGCGTACGATAGAGTGCCACCATGGCGTACGATAGAGTGCCACCATGGCGTACGATAGAGTGCCACCATGGCGTACGATAGAGTGCCACCATGGCGTACGATAGAGTGCCACCATGGCGTACGATAGAGTGCCACCATGGCGTACGATAGAGTGCCACCATGGCATACGATAGAGTGCCACCATGGCGTACGATAGAATGCCACCATGGCGTACGATAGAGTGCCACCATGGCGTACGATAGAGTGCCACCATGGCGTACGATAGAGTGCCACCATGGCGTGTGATAGAGTGCCACCATGGCGTACGATAGAGTGCCACCATGGCGTACGATAGAGTGCCACCATGGCGTACGATAGAGTGCCACCATGGCGTGTGATAGAGTGCCACCATGGCGTACGATAGAGTGCCACCATGGCGTACGATAGAGTGCCACCATGGCGTACGATAGAGTGCCACCATGGCGTACGATAGAGTGCCACCATGGCGTACGATAGAGTGCCACCATGGCGTACGATAGAGTGCCACCATGGCGTTAGATAGAGTGCCACCATGGCGTTAGATAGAGTGCCACCATGGCGTTAGATAGAGTGCCACCATGGCGTTAGATAG
>CANNZV010003832.1:87518-104707 GCA_947561585.1 Caprella mutica | reverse complement strand
TGTTGGTGTCAAATTACGTCCATCTCAGCCACAAACTCAAATCGTTTTTGAAAGTGATAATAATGCGAACTCTAGATTAGGGCAAGGTAGAATAGAAGAATTGATTAGGTATATTGAAGCCAAATAAGTGGACGATGTGAATAGTGATGAAATGATTGAAAAAGCAATCAATAGCTTGGTTCAAGAACTAGACCCACACTCCAATTATATCTCTGCTGAATCTGTAAAAGAAGTTAACGAACAACTAGAAGGAAACTTTGAAGGCATTGGTGTAGAATTTATGATGCTCGATGATACCATTGTGGTGGTAGATCCTATGGTGGGTGGCCCGTCCGAAACTGCAGGAATATTGGCAGGAGACAGAATTGTGAGTATTTCAGATACGATTATTGCGGGTGTAGAATTGGAGGTCAAGGATATTATAAAAAAACTACGGGGCAATGCAGGTACCAAGGTAGAAATCGGCATCAAACGCTCAGGTGAAAATGAGGTTCAATCCTTTACGGTGACCAGAGATAATATCCCTGTCAATAGTGTAGATGTCGCTTATATGCTCAATGACAAGACGGGGTACATCAAGCTAAGTCGTTTTAGTGCTTCTACTTATAAAGAATTTATGAATCATATAGAGCGCTTAATAGAAGAGGAAAATATGGAGGATTTGATGATTGACTTACGTCAAAACCCGGAGGATATTTACAAGAAGCTACTAAAATTTTGAGTCAATTGTTTAAGGAAAAGATAAACTCTTAGTGTATACAGAAGGGAGAGCAGTACATAGAAATGACTATGAAACAACGGGACAAAATTTCTTTGATGTCAATAAAATAACGGTTTTAATAGATGAAGGTTCGGCTTCGGCAAGTGAGATTGTAGCAGGCGCCCATACAAGATTGGGATAGAGGTACGGTAGTTGGTCGTCGCTCTTTTGGTAAAGGGCTAGTACAAGAACAATATGGACTCAAAGATGGGTCTGCATTGAGATTGACCGTGGCTCGTTATTATACGCCTTCGGGTCGTTCTATTCAGCGATCTTATGAAGACGGTGGAGATGGAGAAGCCTATGACAAAGATTTAGCTAATCGATATGAATCTGGAGAATTGTCTGATTCTAGCAAAATCGTTTTGCAAGATACGACGACTTATTTTACTAGTGATGGTAGAAAAGTTTATGGCGGAGGAGGCATCATACCAGATGTATTTGTACCGATAGACAAGGTAGAATTTAATAATTATTTTCTCTCCTTGCGAAAGCATATTCCATCATTTGTCTTTCGTCATTTTGATAAAAACAAGGCAGATTTTAAAGAACAGACCTTGGAAAAATTTAACGAGAATCATGAAATCTCCGATCAATTTCTAAATGATTTTATTGATTATGCCATCAACGAAGGAACGGAAGCCCAAGCCTCTGAAGTAGACCTCGCAGCTATAGAAGACAAACTGAAATTGGAACTCAAGGCTCGATTGGCAAAACACCTTTTCAAAGAAAATGGTTTTTACAAAGTTATCAATGAAGAGGATAGCCTCATTCAAAAAGCCTTGGAAGTCCTCCGAGAAACTAGACCATTGGTGGTAAAATAAGCACTAAACTTTCGTAGGCTTCTAGATGTACAGTTTCCTTATTCAAACTTACAGCTGCTTTTTTACGAGTCAAATTACATACCGCCCTGAAGGCATTTCCTTCGTTTTCAAAATCAATCGTATAGACATCCTGCATCACAGATTCCACCTTTTTGATGGTACTATTTTGCCATTTAAAAATAGCAGTAAACTCACCCCACTGCTCATCGGCATAATCACCCAAACAATCAGAAGTAAATAATAAATCGCCTAGTAAAGTGTTGATTATCAGTACAGTATATTGCTGAGTAGGACTTAGTTTATTTTTTGCTTTGCGCAAAATAAAGACATCAGGGTCATTGATAAAAGCACGATGATTGAGTTGCCATCTACCCAAAACAGAACGCAAGGCTACGAGCGTAGAAACACGCTCTCGATGACGCAAAAATTTCAACAAACGATGTTCCCATTGGAGATGAATATCGGCACCAATTCTACAATAATCCACTTTTCCAAAGGCTGCCCCAAGCGGTACACCGCATCCCAAAAGGAGTTTGTTGCCTGCAATATTTCTTAAGAAAGTCATGGCATCGCACATCATTTGTCCGCTCGTTTTATTGGCAGGAGGCTGTATACAGGCGGCATAAAGAAAATCCAATTTCAGCATATCAAAGCCCCACTTTTCCAAAATGGTTACCAGGACACCTGTGAGGTAATCTTGCACTTCTTTGTGATAAAAATCTAGCACATAAAAAGTGCCACCCCACAGCGCATTTTTTCCAGCCTTGAGCACCTGCCCACTTTTATCTTTTACGAGCCAATGCTGTTTGGTTTTGAAAATATCTGAGGCTTCATTGCAAACAAAAGGCGCTATCCAAAGTCCTGCTAAATAACCTTTTTGATGAATGCTTTTTGCCAGTGATGCCATGCCCTTAGGGAAGGACGATTTTACTTTCAACCAATCGCCTACATTGCTTTGATAGCCATCATCTATCTGAAAAATAATAGGTGTTTGAGAAGTGTTGTGCGTATCTACCTCGGCGTAGGCTTCTAGATTTTTTAGAATAATGTCTTCTGAAATATCTGTGTAGTAATGATACCAACTTGTCCACCCAATAGCAGGTTTTGCATTGGGCGCAGGCAGATTCATTAAATCAAAATAAGTATCAAAGACGTGATTTTCATTGCCTTCCAATACAACGATATCTAAGGCAGGGTAGGAGTGTGACAAATGCAAGTCCCCACAATTTTTTTGTATAGAAAGTTCACCCTTATTGGTATCGTGTTGTAGTAGCGTGAAGGCAGCTTGCTCGCTCAGACTTCCCACAAAATGAATCCCATTGTTTTGACGAATATAAGTATAAGTCCAAGAATGTAAATGCCCTTTGCCCCGCTTGATTTCAGGAATATGATAATCGCCCCAATAGCCTAAGTGACTTTTGGCAATGCTTCTCAAGTTGGGCAGTTCTTCGGTGATGGCATAAGGTCTACTTTCAGACCAAGTTTGGTAGCCGTTGCAAAAGATGGTTTCGTTGTTGGCGTAGCTTCTTTCTTGTGAAATGACAATGCTTTGGATGACCACATCTTGCTTAGGATGAATCATTAATTGAAAGCGGGTACTGTTTTTTATATTTTTGCTAAGTGATTGATTGTTAAGGGCTTCTGCTTTGAAATCAACATACAGTTCCTCGAAAGAGGTCATCTTATTGAGTGGCAACTCAACCACCTTATCGTTGTAATGTAATTGGCATTTGTACATGCCACTAAAGTAGTGAAAAAATAGTCAACTCAACAAAAAAAGTCTGCGCATTTTGCGTTTTCTGCGAGCTATTTTCAACATTTTTTACTCTCTAATAAATTCCAATTCTCCTCTTTTATCCAAACGGACGATAACGGAAGGTTCGGAATCGATTTCTTCTTTTCGCGCATTTTTGACCACATAGTCTACGCCCTGAATGATAGCAGAACTAATAGAGCCAAATTTTGAAGGAAAAGGTTCGTTGCTAATATTGGCAGAAGTGGCTACAATGGGTTTTCCAAAAGACTGAATGAGTACTTTACAAAAAGGGTCTTGAGGAATCCTGAAAGCCACAGATCCATCTTGAGCAACAATATTATCGGGAAGATTGATGGCATTGTCATAAATCACGGTAAGTGGGCGAACATGATATAGCAGCAAAGTATCAATACGAGGATGCACTTGCTTCACATATTTTTTTATCATTTCTACAGAATCAGCTAATAAAATGAATGGCTTAGACGGGTCTCTCTGCTTCAAATCATAAACTTTCTTTACCGCATCGGCATTGCATGCATCACATCCAATACCCCAAATGGTATCTGTAGGGAAGAGAATCATACCACCTTGTTCAAGTACTGTATTTACCTCGGTCATAGTGTCAATTTGCATCATAAATCAATTATTTATTTTTAATCCAAATCACGAATCATGAGTAGAATACTCATTTATAGCAATATGGACTATTTTGCAACCAATTTGCCAATAATCTAATGGGTGTCAATAAAATAAGAACTTGTTTAAAATTTGTTTTAGGCTGAGAATCAATAATTTAGGGCTCTGGCGAACTAAGAAATAACGAATTTAGCGAGCTAAATAAGTTCTTTTTTAGGAAGACAGAGCTTGTCCCGAAGTATTTCGGGATTCGTAAAGTATTGATTCTCAGACAATAGAAATCTAAACATGTTCTAAATCAAACAGTTTCTAAAACATCAAAAAATCGAGTAATTTAGATTAGTAAGCGACAAAATTTGGTGTACTACGTATATTTTTTGTCAGAAACTAAGCTAATGTACAATATATCGTTTTTTTGAGATGTTTAATTAGAACGAGTTTTTGTATATTACATTTTATAAAACTCAAAGAAAAGTAACGTTTTTTAGGTGACCTTTTAGTATGTATAAACTCAATTAAAATTGATTTATTTTTTGAATCTAACAATAGTTTAAAAATATAAAGTTTGAAAAAGTATTTTCTATTAATCATTAGTTTGTTATTTCTCTCCTACGATGGCTTTGCGGCTCATATTATTGGTGGAGAAATCACTTATGAGTGTCTAGGCAATGATAGGTATCGTTTCACAATGATTATTTACCGTGATTGTCAAGGTGGTGGCGCCGAATTTGATGGTGCTCCCGGTAGTGTCACTCCTGCTACCATTACATTTTTTAGAGGAACGATTAATATCGGGACCTTAGATCTTGAAAATCCAATTATTACGCCCATAGATCCCGATGTGGACAATCCCTGCTTAGTGGTACCCCCTGGAGTTTGTGTAGAACAAGGAATTTATACCTTTGAACGAACTTTAGAAAACGCTAATTCAAGTTATCATATTACCTATCAAAGATGTTGTAGAAATAATAGTATCAGTAACATTATTGACCCTGCGACTTCTGGTGCAACTTATACGGTAGAATTGACTCCTGAAGCGCAAGATGCCTGCAACAATAGTCCAGTGTTTAATGCTTTTCCACCTATTATCATCTGCGCAGGAGACCCTTTAAATTTTGACCACTCTGCTACTGATCCAGAAGGCGACCAACTCGTCTATTCTTTATGTTCTCCCTTATTAGGAGGCGGTACAGGTGGGGTAGATCCTAACTCTCCTCCAGGTGCGGCGTCATCACTTACTGGAGTAGCGCCCGATCCTGATGCGCCACCGCCATACGATAATGTAGGCTTTATTTTACCTACCTATACTGCACTCAATCCCATGGGCGGCAGTCCTACCGTGACCATTAATCCCAATACTGGAATTATTACGGGTACGCCTACTAATTTGGGACAATTTGTAGTAGGTGTCTGTGTGCAAGAATATCGAAATGGCGTTTTATTGAGTACCATTCGGCGTGATTTTCAGTTTAATGTGGCAGATTGTGAGCCTACGGTTTTGGCTTCGGTACAGCATGATTCGTTGATAGGAGATAGAGAATTTTTGATAAATCTATGTGGGGACAGTTCAGCTGTTTTTATCAATCAAAGCGTACAACAACAGTTTATTAATGAATTTTGGTGGGAGTTTGTGATAGGGCCTGATACGATTATTAATAATAATTGGAATCCAGAAGTAGCCTTTCCTGGTGAAGGAACTTACGAGGCTTTACTAATATTAAATCCAGAAACGACTTGCGGAGATTCGGCAAGAGTATATATCAATGTATTTCCAGAAATTATTTCAGATTTTGAATATGCCTATGATACCTGTATAGCAGGACCAGTGGCTTTTGAAGAATTTGCCTATTCGGGTAGCAAACAATTAACCAATTGGTTTTGGACTTTTGGAGATGGGAATACTTCCTCTGAACGAAATCCAAGCCATCTGTTTGGTACACCCGGGTTTAAGAATATTACCCTAGAAGTAACAGATATTAATACCTGTAAAGGTTCTCTAACACAAACGATACAGTGGCAGCCAGCACCTGCCGAAGTCATCGTAGAGCCAAGTACTTTTTTGGGCTGCGCCCCAGGAGATATTTTCTTCAATAATTTGTCTACACCCATAGACGATACCTATGATATTTTGTGGGATTTTGGAGACGGCACCACCAGTGGAGAAATTAGCCCTTCTCATATTTATGAAGAACCAGGTGTTTACTCCGTAACATTAGATATTGTTTCGCCATTAGGCTGTGCCATAAGTGACGCATATCCCAACTGGATTACCGTAAGGGAATCTCCAGAAGCGGGCTTTAGAATGACGCCAGAACAACCTAGCAATATTCAACCTACAGTCACCTTTACAGATCAGTCTCAAAGAGCAGTCAGATGGGATTGGATGTTTGGAGATTTGGGAACTTCTTTTCAACAAAGCCCCATATTCACTTTTCCAGATACAGGTTTTCATGAGGTGGTACAAATAGTGACACACGAAAATGGTTGTCAGGATACGGCTTATCGTTTATTGGATATTGAGCCGCAGATAAGGTACTTTTTGCCCAATGCTTTCACACCCAATAGTGATACACAAAATGACTTATTCAAAGGTGCAGGGATTTTTGAAGGCATGACGGAGTTTGAGCTGACGATATGGAATCGCTGGGGAGAATTAGTATTCCTAACCAATGACCCTAATGAAGGTTGGGATGGTACAAAAAATAATTCAGGGGAACCTTCTCCAACTGGTGTATATGTCTGTGTAGTTACCTATGTTGGTCCGAGAAATAATGCGGAAACAATTAAAGCTTATGCGACCTTAATACGTTGATTTGCAATAATTCATGAGCTTGTGCAAATTGTTTTAGCTAAATAAATCTGCCTTTTGACGACCCTCAGATTTATTTTCTTTTTGTCTTGATAACCCTATAAGCACACATAACGAAATATGAAATTAACTTTACAAAGAATAATTTGGGTATTCATTTTGATGACCTCAAATACAATGATGATAAAGGCGACTCATATTGTTGGTGGAGACGTTACTTACAGGTGTTTAGGCAATAATGAATATCAAATTATCATCAAAGTATATAAAGATTGTAATCCAGAGGTAACCGGTTTTTTGGATATGGAAATCCCCTTAGCCATCTATAGAGGAAGTGGTACTAATTTTACCTTGATAGAAAGTAGAGATATCCCACTTTTTGGAGGTAATGATGGAATAGAGAATGTGCCTCCGCCTGCTTCTCCTTGCTTGATACTTCCAGAAGATATTTGTGTAGAACAAGGCACCTATCGTGCAACCTTTATACTACCTACCATCAACGAAAGTTATCATTTTGTATACCAACGCTGTTGTAGAAATAATACGATTACCAATCTTGTAGAGCCAGGTACAATAGGAGCAACGTTTACAACAATTATTTCACCAGAAGCACAACTGGCTTGCAATAATGCACCTACTTTCAATTCTTTTCCACCTATCGTAATTTGTGCCAATGAGCCTATCAATTTTGACCACTCTGCTACAGATGTTGAAGGAGACCAATTGGTATACGAATTGTGTAGCCCTTTAGCGGGAGGAGGTACTGGTGGAGGTGGTTTTGGAGACGTTTGCGATGATGTCATCCCCGACCCCGCTTGTCCGCCGCCACATGATTTAGTAACCTTTGTATTGCCTACCTATACGCCATTGGCACCCATGGGAGGCGACCCTGTAGTGACGATTAATCCGATTACTGGAGTGATAACTGGAACGCCCACAATCATTGGACAATTTGTAGTAGGGGTCTGCGTAAAAGAATATCGAAACGGTACTTTTTTGAGTGTCATACAAAGAGATTTCCAGTTTAATGTAACGGATTGTACACCTTTAGTTGATGCGTCTATTGACACGCCTTTGCAGCTTGATGATCAAACTTATCTTTTCAATTCTTGTGGAGATACTACAGTCACGATATTAAATTCTAGCCTTGTTGAGCAAGACGTACTTAACTATTATTGGGACTTTGATATACTCGGTGTATCTACAAGATTTGATGATTGGAGTCCTACCATTACTTTTCCAGATACAGGGTCTTATAATGGCAAATTATTGCTCAATCCCGGAGAGATATGTGGAGATTCTGCGAATATTATTGTCAATATTTTCCCACCAATACAAGCCGATTTTTCTTACGAATATGACACCTGTGTGGCTGGTATTGTAAGTTTTCAGGACGAGTCAGTTTATCTAGGACAAGACGTTTCTTCTTGGCAATGGCAGCTAGGAGATGGGAGTCTTTCTAATGAAAAAAATCCAGAAATTTTGTATCAAAACCCAGGTGATTATGATATCTCTTTGGCGGTAAGCGATACCCTAAATGGATGCCAAGATACCTTAGTGCAAAGCATAAGTTGGTTTCCTGTACCGCCACTGATTGTCATCGAACCTAGTAGTTTTGCAGGCTGCCCTCCCGCCAATATCTTCTTCAATAACTTGACAACGCCCATAGATAATTCCTATCAAATCAATTGGGATTTTGGAGATGGAGATACCCTTAGGGCTATAAGCCCAACACATGAATATGCAGAGACAGGTGTCTATTCTATTGAGGTAGAAATCGTTTCTCCCTTTGGCTGTGTCACCAAACGAACCTATCCCAATTGGATAAATATTACACCCGAACCCATTGCAGGATTTACTTATACGCCCAATGTCATTGATAATTTTAATTCAACGGTTGTTTTTCAAGATTCCTCTCAATTTTCCAATTCGTGGTTCTGGGATTTTGATCAGGAATCAAAAGCATACGTCGAAGAACCTACCTATACTTTTAGAGATACAGGTTTGCAAGAAATACAACTCATCGTTACGCATCCCAATGGTTGTGCAGATACAATAGTACAATTTATAGATGTAGTCCCTGAGGTGACGTATTATCTTCCCAATGCCTTTACACCCAATGGCGATGGCGAAAATGATTTGTTTAAAGGCACAGGCTATATGGACGGCATGACCGATTTTAGTATTGAAGTTTGGAACCGATGGGGCGATTTGATTTTCCTCTCCGAAGACCCCACAGAAGGCTGGAATGGCACCAAAAATAATACGGGCAAATTGTCTCCTGCTGGCGTCTATGTCGTTTTAGCTCAATATCGAAAACCTCGTGGCGAATTGGTCAAACAAAGAGGATACATCACTTTGATTAGGTGATAGCACATTTAAATAATTTAGGTTATGCTACCTTTTGATAATTATTTTCTCGAACAAGAAGAACCTGCTAGAAGTTGCCTCATGGCACTCCGAGACATCATCTTAGCGGCTGATGAGCAGTTGACAACCGCTTGGAAATATCGAATGCCGATGTTTTACTATAAAGGTAAAATGTTTTGTTATGTCTGGACGGATAAAAAAACGAAGGAACCTTACATCGGTATAGTAGAAGGCAATCAGTTAGATCATCCCTTACTAGAAAAAGGCAATCGTTCTAGAATGAAAATTTTGCGTGTCAATCCCAATGAAGATTTGCCGATAGAAACGATTAATGCTATTTTGACGGAAGCATTGGATTTGTACAAATAGGTTTAATCGCTTTAGGGGGTTATGTAAGTAAAAAGTTGTTTTTGAGTGGTTTTATGCTTATTATTGTAAATGATTTACAAATTTTAAGTAAAAAATAATGATAATTAGCTTTTCTGTTCAAAATTTCCATTGTATAAAAGATAAAGTAGCCCTGTCTTTTGAAGCGGATAATTCCGATGATTTAGAAGACTATTACATTATCCAACCTAAAAAAGGTGTGCGTCTGCTGAAGCTAGGTCTCATCTTTGGCGCGAATGCCTCAGGCAAAACAACGGTTTTAAAAGCTCTAGATTTTTTAAGAGATATTGTACTCAATCCCTTAGAAAAGAAAACACAAACTTTTGATTATACGCCATTTCTTTTTGATGAAAAAACACCTACTGAAAATGCGATATTCACCTTAGCTTTTTATCAAAATCAAGTCAAATATGTCTATGAAGTTGAACTCAATAAAAATGCGATTGTTAGAGAACAATTAGATTTCTACAAACCCAATAAGGCAAATGTTTTCAAAAGAAAAACGAATCTAAAAAAGCAATTGACGAGTATTACATTTGGAAGTAAATTTAAAATTAATAAAAATAATAAAGCGGTATTAGAAGCGAATACGATTTGGAATAATACTGTTTTTGGGGGCTATGTAAAGACTAATTTTGAAGCTAAAGAATTGAAAAGTATAGTAGATTTTTTTGAAGATAAATTGCAGGAATTAGTGAAAATGGATACAGACCTTTTAGAAATGGTTAATGAGAAGTTAGAGAGTGGAGAAGTAAATAAATGCAATATTATTAACTTTCTTAAAAAAGCAGATTTTAATATCACGGATATAGATTTGGAAAAAGACTCCAAATATTTTGATAAATTAATAAAAGCATTAGATGCTAGTAAGAAATATTTTAGTCCTTTAATTGATAAAGAAACAGGGGATTATGTAAGGATTCCTCCTAGACTTTACGCTAATTATTCTGATTCTAGTTTTAGTTTAAACTATAAGGTTCTTCGATTTAAGCATAAAGTAAATAATGAAGGCAAAGAACAGGATTTTACAATACCTTACGAAGACGAATCCCAAGGCACTCAACGCTACTACCAATTTGCAGGACTTTTAGATTTAATGATAAGGAATGAGACTATTTTTTGTATAGACGAATTAGAAGCCTCCTTACATCCCGATTTACTCAAGCATTTTTTATTGACCTTTCTAGTTAATACTAAAAAATCACAACTCATTGCTACAACGCACTATCGGGAGTTATTAATGGAAAGAGATATTTTTAGAAATGACGTGATATGGTTTACAGAGAAAAAAGCTGATGGCGGCACGGATTTATTCTCATTAAGTGATTTTGATTCTTCGGTCATTCGGAATACAAGTTCTGTTTACAATGCCTATAAAATAGGTAAACTCGGTGCTGCACCCAATTTAAGTGACTACTATGTAGAGATAGGAGATGGCAAGAAATAAAAAAACTAGAAAAGGTACAGGAAGGAAGATTTATTCTATCATTGTAGATGGGCAAACAGAGGTTTGGTATCTGCAAATGATGAAACGTTATGAGACATTGCCCAAAATTGATATAAAACCTGAATTGCCCAAGAAGAAAAGTCTAAAAGAAAAATACTTTATCAATACGAATCCCGATATTTACGAAAGATTAAAACCATTCCAAGCAACAGCCCTTCAAAATGCGAAAAAATTAGGTAATTTCGATTTTGAAAATCCACAATCTGCTAAAGCAGAAATTTATAAAATATTTAGTATTTTAGGTCTCTCAAAAGTTTAATACTATCGCTCTTATGCAAACAATTAATTATCCTTTACTTTATTTTGAAATGGAAAACGAAAGTACCTTTGGTATGCTCGTAGGTACTGATTATCAGGCAGTTGACAAAAACCTGAGAGGGGTAAAGAATAGCATTAATCAACATTTACAAAAGGATTATAAAAAATTTGATTACTATCCAGATGTAGAAATCATAGCCCCTCGACTGAAAATTATGGACGTTTCTGTGCGCCCCACCTATAGAGAAAAAACAGGTTCTTTTCCGATGTCCACTACAGTGCGTGTCCCTATCCCGATTGTTTATGGAGAGACGGAGAGCAATTATTATGAATGTTATTTGCCTTTGTTTAAAGAGAGTTTTTATTATTACAATACCAAAGAACTAGAAACTTTAGTAAAGCATTTTGCGGTCAATATTTTTAGTCAGATGCGACCTGAGCAGATCAATCGTTATCTGACTTATCCCAAGCCTTCATTGGATACGATTACTTTGAGGGTGAAAGAACGAAATAACTTTAATTGGAATACTTCACGAAAACGGCGTTTTGAAAAATTGACTGAATTAGCAGAAAAATATCCCTATACCAAAGCTGCTCGGCGCAATATTTCAGCTTTTCCAGAAGCAGCTTGGGAATTAGAAGATGTGGTGGATAATACGGTAGAGAAAATCAAGAATTTGCGGGCTAGTGTGCTGGTCGTTGGCAATCATGGTGTAGGTAAAAGTGCGGTGCTGAAACAGGCGCTTAAAAAAATAGAGTCGCTATCCAAAAATGAAGACCACCCCATAACTTTTTGGCGTATCCTGTCGCAGCGGATCGTTTCTACTGCCAAGTACTTTGGTCAGTGGCAAGAGATTTGTGAGGAATTGATAGAAGAATTGACGGCTGCAAATGGCGTTTTGTGGGTCACAGATATCATCCGATTATTGCAAGTAGGTGGGGCTGGTACAGAAGATAGTATAGCGGCTTTTATCACGTCTTTTTTGGAACAAGGCGAGCTGCAAGTGATAGGAGAGGTGACCAAGGGCGAATTGGATAGCATGCGTCGTTTTTTGCCCAATTTTGTGCAGAATTTTCAAGTCATTCATATTGAAGAATTACCAGAAGCTAAAATTCAAACCATCTTACGAAAATTTGCAGATTATAGCGATAAGAATATAAAAATAGAACTACAGCAAGAGGCTATAGAAATGGCTTATCGATTGCTACAGCGCTATTATCCTTACGAAAATTTTCCAGGTAAGGCGATTAAATTTTTGAGTCAGTGTGTTAGTGAAGCGGAAATTAACGAAACAAAAACGATTACCAAAAAAGAAATCATTAGCAATTTCATCAGACAAACGGGACTGCCAGAATTGTTTTTGAGAGATGAAATATTGCTAGATACCAAAGAATTGCAACACTTTTTTCATTCGAAAATCATAGGTCAAGATGCGGCTATTACACAACTAACAAGTGTAGTGAAAGTCTTTAAGGCAGGCCTCAATAATCCCTACAAACCGATCACAACATTGATCTTTGCAGGACCTACGGGAGTGGGCAAAACGGCTAGCGCAAAAGCGCTGGCAGATTACTTCTTTGGCAAAGGACAAAAGCATAGACCGCTCATAAGAATAGACATGAGTGAGTTTCAACATCCAAGCCAAATCACGCGATTTATAGGGTCGGGTAGAGAGGTTGGAAAACTGGTTCAAGATATCAGAGAAAAGCCTTTTTCGGTACTGCTTTTGGATGAGGTTGAAAAGGCAGATTCTTCTATTTTTGATGCCTTGCTGACGGTACTAGATGAAGGAGTATTGGTTGATAATTTTGGACGCGTCACCAACTTTAGAAATACCATAATCATCATGACTTCTAATATAGGTGCATCCAATTTGCAATCCATTGGATTTAGTGATATGGAAGAAGAAGAGGCGAAGTACATGGCGGCCATCTCTAGGTTTTTTAGACCTGAATTTGTCAACCGAATAGATGGGGTAGTGATGTTCAATTCTTTGAAAAATAAAGACATCAAAAAGATAACCGAAAAGGAATTGGAAGACCTTAAAAAACGAGAAGGATTTGTGAAGTTGGGACTGGAATTGGCGTTTACCAAAAAGCTAATCACTCACCTTGCGAATATCGGCTTCGACGAAAAATACGGCGCACGTCCATTACAACGAACCATAGAACGAAACGTAGTAGGACCAATGGCTAGTTGGCTTTTGAAAAACCCTAAGGTGAAAAACCAGAAATTAAAAATAGATTATAATAAAAAGCTGATAATCAAGGTTATATGATTTCTATTTTTTCAGATTTATTAGTAAAATTTATGTGATGAATGCCAGGCTGATAAGGCTGTTTGAGCATGTCTAAAAACCGCTCATAGGCTATGCTCCCTTTTGAAAAATGAATATTTTCTAAATTGATAATGAGTATAGGGATATCTTTTTCCACCTTAAAATATTCAAAATATGCGTTCTGCAATTCCAATAAATAAGCCTCAGAAATATCCTGTTCGTAAGCCCTGCCTCGTGTTTTTATATTGTTCAAAAGTATCTCTACAGGGCGATGCAAATAGACGAGCAATTCTGGCTTGGGAAAGGTCGAATTGAGTACATTGAAAAGTCTTTGAAATAATCTATACTCTTCTTCATTCAAATTATTTCGCGCAAATAAAAGCGTTTTCAAAAAGAAATAATCGGCAAGAATACCATGCTGAAAAAGATCCTGCTGTGCGAGATTTTCTTGCAACTGCTTGTGCCTTTCGGTCATGAAAAATAACTCCACAGGGAAGGCATAGCGTTCAGGGTTTTCATAGAAAAAAGGAAGAAAGGGATTGTCTGTAAATTGTTCCAAAATAAGTTTGTAATCCAACTGCTTGGAAAGCATTTTACTCAAGGTAGTTTTACCTGCCCCTATGTTACCTTCTATGGCAATATAATCGTATAGAATGGTTTCGTTCATTGAAATCTTTTGTGTGTTTTCTAATAGTGTTGCACTTTGAGTATCTGTCGATTCTAAAGCTAATTGTTCGATTGTTTTTTTAGACATGGGATGCACCAATTGGGGTGCTATTTCGAGCATGGGCATCAATACAAAATTTCGCTTTTCTATATGCGGATGCGGAATCGTTAATTTATCAATGTTAATGATTTCATCGGCCCAAAATAATATATCAATATCTATAATCCTTGCCGTCCATTTTTTAGTTTTCACTCTCCCCATACGTTCCTCTATGGCTTTGAGTCTTTTTAAAACCTCGATAGGTTTATGGAAGGTTTTTACCAAAATGGCTTGGTTGTAAAAATCATCTTGATCTTCCAAGCCCCAGGCCTCCGTCTGAAAAATAGAGGAGGTACTTTGTATCGTTCCTATATCGGCTTCAATGTAGGCTAAAGCGTGTTGTAAATTAGCTTTTTTATCACCAATATTACTTCCTGTATGAAGATATACTTCACTTAATTTATCTATCAATAGCACAGAGTTTGATAACAATACTAAAGGTATAAATAATTGGATAGGATAAAAAAAAAGAGTGGGATTAAAATTGTTAATTAGACTTAAAATTGCAGGCATTTTCCTGAATCAATTGCTCAACCATCTGATTACGCATTCTATCTATGATGATGTTGACCTCGCCATTAAAATAAGGCGGATAAAATCCCGCTTTGTAATAGGCATTTTCTAGGTTTTTATTTTGCAATCGCAATATGGCCTCTAAGGCGATATCTTTGGCTCGGTAAGGTCTTGGAATAGTTGTAGAATTGGGATCTATTTGTATGTCTTGACTCAATACTTGCTGCTTACAATCTAAAAAAGGACAGAGGATATCAATGGCATTCTTATCACCTGTTTTACCTAAAATAGTGGCCACACTACTCCAAGTCATCAAATCTTTTTCGTTCAAATTTTCAGGAGTAGAATAGAGTATATCTCCATAAGTAACTAACAGACTATCAGATAGTTGTCTGCTTTTTTCATCGCTTTTCCACTCTTTTTGGCGTGTAAATAAAATGTCAATGATTCTAAATTTAACACCTAGATTGCCCTCATTGTACCAAGTCTGTAGGGGCTCTAAAAAAGACTCATCCCAAATATTTGTTGCTTCAATGAGATCACTAACACCCGTCAAATCTTTGGTATCAATTTTTTCTTTATAATGAGCTATTAATTTTTGGTCTTTATCATATTTCGTATTCAAGTGTCTTACAATAGCCATCCTGCCATCTGCAAAATCATGTCTCTTTTCCTTAGCCTTTAGGAGTTGATTGAGATCAATTTTTTCAGCGATTTCTTCGATTTGCAAAAAGGTAGACAGTGTATGATGATGATAAGGATGTAGTTGTGGTTTTTCTAAAAGCTTAACTAAACGATTCTGAATTTCGTTGATATGCTGCTCAGAAGGTCTATACCAATCAAATTCAAATTGGATATCTTCCCACTGAATGGATATTTTTTGCTTACCTACTAAATCAAGACTTAAGAAAATGGCAGCTTTTACTTTATAATGCCCCTTAGGTGGCATCTTCAAAATGGAGGCACCATAAGCACTAGGGTATTGAGATATTTTGCTGACTCCTTTGGGAATATTGACGGCTGCAAATAAATTTTCGGTAGTATTATCCAAGAATTCACTAGCATTGCTAGACGTAAAACTACCCTGACTTACCAAATCATCGTTTTTATCAAATACGCTACAATTCACTTGATAGCTAGCATTTTGAATCTCAAAATCAGCCTTGGTTTTATTGTTGATTTCTACACTTATCCATTCTTCATCAGCTATAGAAGGTTGGTGAAGTACTTTCAGGGCAAGGGATAACTCATCAAAATCTTCTTCTTCAATTGTTATCCAATGAGTCTGCTGACTATAAATAGTAGCACTAAAGCTCATAATAATTAGTAGCAACGTTGTTATTTTCATTGTATAGTATTCGCTTTTTGCGAGTAATAGCTAATGCAAAAATTGAGCCTATTTCGATTTCTACAATCAAAGATATGGATTTAAAATATACTTCGGTTACTAGCAATAATCAGATTTTTTTTATACTTTTGCAGTCGTTCGTGTGTTTATTACCTTGAACTTTCCATACCCATACCTTTTACAACTCATAAATTTCAACTAAACCGATTATTTGACTTTAGTAATGTTTGCCTTTTGCAGATTTTACTTATTCATTTATAGTGTACCCCCAGTCTTATTTAGCTTAAATATGGATTTTAGTATCTAGTTCTTTATAGCAAAACGACTTTTTTTACAGAAACAATCTACCCCATATAGGACTTGAAAGTATTTCTAGAAACGTAAATTATGTGACTAAAATATTAACTGAATGTAAGCAATATTTCAATGCCTTAGTTGGTGCTTAGATGAATATGCTCATTTTTTCTCAAAATCCTATCCCCGAATTTACCAAATCAAGTAATTGTATTTTTTAAATATATAAAACATTTAATGTCACATTTCATCTGTGATTTTGATTGATTTTATTGGAGTTATGTATATGTGTTTTTTATAATATATTGAAAATTAGTTGATTGAGAATGCATTTATTATGTTAAAAATAAGATACTTGACAATGCTACATTAAAATGTGGCTTGATTTTTGTCACATATTACGATATTCTCATAAACCGTTTTGCGACTAAACAAATGCTTGTCATTTTCCTGAGGAATGTGACATGGAATATTTTGACTGAATATTCAAAATTTTAAAACAAAATTTGAACAAATACAATCTATTTGACTATGGGCTTTTCTACACGTTCTACAGTTCCTAAAGGAGCTATGCAGAATTCTTTTGCTGTTTATGCAAAAGGGATTCTAGTCGTTACCCTCTTTTCTTCTCTATTTTTTGCTTTTACAACAATAGATGAGGATGGTTTTACAGACCAAGAAA
>CANNZV010003832.1:54353-86923 GCA_947561585.1 Caprella mutica | reverse complement strand
CTCCAGCAGGGTTGACTTTTGATGCAGTTAGTTTTAATCATCCTCTGATTGGATTATCAGCACTTAATGCTGCTCGTATCAATTGGATAATCTGTAATTATCCAACTGGCTATAACAATTCAGATGTTTACAATGCGGTTTGGGCCTTACAAGGTTCTGGTGGTTCGCAAACTAGTGTATATAATGCTGCAGTGAATGCGGTAACAACTCCTGATGGTACACAAGATGGTATGACCTTTTATACCAATACCTATGATTTTGCTCATATTCAAGATTTTGTGAAGTGGGAATGTGTACTAGAATGTAATCCTCCATTGACTATTAATAATAATGGTTGTTGTCCTGTTCAAATCCAAAATCAAAACGGTGCTGTACAAACTACTGTTCAGCCAGGTGGACAATGGTCAACGACGGCAAATGATGGACATACTTTTACGGCTACTTATTCAGGTACCAACTATAATGAGCAATATACTATTTCAGGATGTAGTCCTCAAACTTGGACTATTAGGCCTAATTATTGTGCCGATATTACTTGTCCTGCTCCACCAGACATTACGATAAGCTGTGATGATTCTTTTGATCCTTCTAATACTGGAACCGCAACTGTTGATTGTGGAGATGCCGTAATTACTTATGAAGATGAATTGATTGAAACCAATTGTCCATCAAAAATAAAAAGAACATGGACAGCTACAGTAGAAACAGAATTAGGTTTGGAATGTATTCCCCAAGTACTTGCAAGTTGGGATTTTGCTAATGCCAACAATGCCTGTTCTAATGGGATAAGCCCACTTAGTGGCAATGGACTTTCGCCAAATTATACTAACTATGGTGGCTGTAATATAAATATATCTAATGTTCATGGTACTAGAGGTAGTTCTTGTGTACAAGGAGTCTATGGTTCTGCGGAAGCGGCTATCTGTGTACAAAACCAAGAAGGTGGTTCATTTAATAATAATGATCCAGATGCTGTAATTGTTGAAGTTTCCTTTGGAAGTGGAGAACAAGGTCGTTTAACTGGATTTAGTTTTTATGAAAGAGCCATAACGGATAATGAAAATTTTGGAACGAATATTCCTCCAAGAAAATATGGAATTAGAGTTACCAATAGTAATGGTCAAGAAATATACAAACAAGTGGGCATTAGTACTACTAGCCATTGGTCGTTAGAACAGTTTAATTTTTCAAATGATAATGATTTTAAGGTTACAGGACCAGCTACCTTTAGGATAGAGATTTTAGGGTATGCCTCTAACTCTTCAGATGGATTAAACGCATGGGAATTAGATGAATTCAAAATAGAAGGTTGTTGTGGTGATGTTGCAACTCAAACACAAACAACAACCTGTGTACAAACGATTACCTTAACGGATACGGAAGCTCCTCAACTGTTTAATACACCAACAAATACAACTGTAGAATGTGATAATATTCCTGAACTAGCAGATGTTGTTGCTCAAGATAATTGTTCTTTTTCTACTAGTTTTAATGAAAATGAAGTTGGTGGATCATGTATTGGAGAATCAAGAATCACACGTACTTGGACGGTAACTGATGATTGTGGAAACTCTGCACGCCATGTACAAACGATTAATGTAGTGGATAATACGCCTCCTGAATTTGATAATCCTCCTAGTGATATTACAGCTGACTGTGATGCGATTCCTAGTCCTCCTACTAATATTACAGCTTCTGATAATTGTAGTAATGCTACAGTCTTAGTTGCTCAGACTGATAATCGTGGCCCTCAAGGAGATTGCAGTTTTTCAGATTATACCATTACACGTACATGGACTGCAACAGATGATTGTGATAACACTCGTATTCATACTCAATTAGTAAATGTTGTTGATAGAACCTCACCTAATATGGATTTGGAAGCTGAGGATCAAATAGTAGAATGTGATGGTGAAGGTAATAATGCTGACCTTCAAGCTTGGTTAGCTGATAATGGTGGCGGTTTCGCTTCTGATAGATGTGGTGAAATCTCTTGGACGAATAACTTTGATAGATTAAGTGATTTGTGTGGTGAAACGGGTACTGCAAGAGTAACTTTTACGGCTACTGATGATTGTGGCAATGAAAGTATTACGACAGCTAATTTTACTATACTAGATAGAACTGCTCCAACAATAGATGACCCAGCTGATAACCTTATCGTAGAATGCGATGGTGCTGGAAATCAATCAGAATTGCAAAATTGGTTAGAGTCTAATGGTGGAGCTATGGCAACGGATGTATGCTCAAGTGTGGAATGGACTAACAATTTCCCAGGTACTTTAATCGAAGATTGTGGTGCGACGAGTACAAGAACAATAATTTTTACGGCAACAGATGATTGTGGTAATAGTAGTACAACAGAAGCTACGTTTATTATAGAAGATACAGGATTGCCTGTCGTTACTACAGATCCAACTAATATCGTTGTAGAATGTGATGGTGATGGAAACCAATCTGAATTGCAGAGTTGGTTACAAACTAATGGGAATACAGGTGAAGGAGAAGATATTTGTAGTGGAGTTACTTGGTCTTATGAAATTATTAATAGTGATGCAGGTTGTGGTAATACAAGCAAAACAACTTATGAATTTACTGTATCGGATGATTGTGGTAACATCGTTACTAGAACAGCATCTTTTACTATAGAAGATACAATTGATCCGGAAATTACAGATTTTCCTGCGGATTATACAACTGAGTGTAATCAATTACCAGGTACGGCTTCTATCACTGAAATCACAAGTATTGATGACTGTGATAATAATTTGGATACTCAAGTGAGTGAAGTGCGTATAGATGGTACTTGTCCTTTCAATTATCAGTTAGTAAGAACTTGGGTGGTTACTGACCGTTGTGGCAATAGTACAAGTGTTACCCAAACTGTAACCGTAGAAGATACGACTCCTTCAAGTATAGATTTAGCAGCAGCAGACCAAACAGTAGAGTGTGACGGTGCAGGCAATGTGGCTGACTTAGAAGCATGGTTAGCTGACAATGGTGGTGGCTTTGCCTCTGATAATTGTGGTG
Source organism: Caprella mutica (assembly GCA_947561585.1). NCBI lineage: Eukaryota > Metazoa > Arthropoda > Malacostraca > Amphipoda > Caprellidae > Caprella > Caprella mutica. The sequence continues at coordinate 83,893 of CANNZV010003832.1, read as the reverse complement.
CTGTAACTTGGACCAATGACTTTGATAGACTAAGTGATTTGTGTGGTGAAACAGGAGCAGTAACCGTAATCTTCACGGCAACGGATGATTGTGGCAATGCATCCACAACAACGGCTACTTTCACCATAGAAGATACGACTAATCCAACAATCAATGACCCCGCAGATGACATCATTGTAGAGTGTGATGGTTCAGGCAATGACTCTGAACTTCAAGCTTGGTTAGACAACAACGGAGGAGCAGGCGCAATAGACGAATGCTCAGGAGTCGTTTGGGCCAACAATTTTCCGGGTACCTTAATCGAAGATTGTGGTGCGACGAGTACAAGAACAATAATTTTTACGGCAACCGATGATTGTGGTAATAGTAGTACAACAGAAGCTACGTTTATTATAGAAGATACAGGATTGCCTGTCGTGACTACAGCCCCAACCAATATCGTAGTAGAATGTGATGGTTCAGGCAATGTAGCGGAGTTGCAAACTTGGTTAGCCGACAATGGCGGAACGGGTGTAGCAGAAGATATCTGTAGCGGTGTGGTTTGGACATTTGAAATCACTACCGATGATGCAGGTTGTGGCAACACAGGAAAAACAACTTATGAATTTACAGTAACGGATGATTGTGGGAACACAGTTACTCGAATAGCCTCTTTCACTATAGAAGACACTACAGCACCTGTAATTACAGATTCTCCAGCAGACATCACTGTAGAGTGTAACATGCTACCAGGTGATCCATCTATCCAAGCTATCACAGCAGAAGATGCTTGTGATGAAGTATTAGATGTACAAGTAAATGAGGTAAGAGTAGATGGAGACTGTCCTAGTTCTTATCAACTAATCAGAACATGGATTGTAACGGATCGTTGTGCCAATAGCACAAGTTCTACACAAACGGTAACGGTAGAAGATACGACGCCACCAAGTATAGATTTAGCAGCAGCAGACCAAACAGTAGAGTGTGACGGTGCAGGCAATGTGGCTGACTTAGAAGCATGGTTAGCTGACAATGGTGGTGGCTTTGCCTCTGATAATTGTGGTGCTGTAACTTGGACCAATGACTTTGATAGACTAAGTGATTTGTGTGGTGAAACAGGAGCAGTAACCGTAATCTTCACGGCAACGGATGATTGTGGCAATGCATCCACAACAACGGCTACTTTCACCATAGAAGATACGACTAATCCAACAATCAATGACCCCGCAGATGACATCATTGTAGAGTGTGATGGTTCAGGCAATGACTCTGAACTTCAAGCTTGGTTAGACAACAACGGAGGAGCAGGCGCAATAGACGAATGCTCAGGAGTCGTTTGGGCCAACAATTTTCCGGGTACCTTAATCGAAGATTGTGGTGCGACGAGTACAAGAACAATAATTTTTACGGCAACCGATGATTGTGGTAATAGTAGTACAACAGAAGCTACGTTTATTATAGAAGATACAGGATTGCCTGTCGTGACTACAGCCCCAACCAATATCGTAGTAGAATGTGATGGTTCAGGCAATGTAGCGGAGTTGCAAACTTGGTTAGCCGACAATGGCGGAACGGGTGTAGCAGAAGATATCTGTAGCGGTGTGGTTTGGACATTTGAAATCACTACCGATGATGCAGGTTGTGGCAACACAGGAAAAACAACTTATGAATTTACAGTAACGGATGATTGTGGGAACACAGTTACCCGAATAGCCTCTTTCACTATAGAAGACACTACAGCACCTGTAATTACAGATTCTCCAGCAGACATCACAGTAGAGTGTAACATGCTACCAGGTGATCCATCTATCCAAGCTATCACAGCAGAAGATGCTTGTGATGAAGTATTGGATATTCAAGTGAGCGAAGTACGTGTAGATGGAGATTGCCCAAGCAATTATGATTTAGTAAGAACATGGGTGGTGACAGATCGTTGTGGCAACAGTACGGATGTTTCACAAACCGTAACGGTAGAAGATACGACGCCACCTTCAATAGATTTAGCAGCAGAAAACCAAACAGTAGAGTGTGATGGTGCAGGGAATATTGCTTTCGTTGAAGCATGGTTAGCTGATAACGGCGGAGCTTTTGCATCAGATGCTTGTAGCGAAAATATCACTTGGACAAATGATTTTGACAGATTAAGTGATGACTGTGGCGAAACAGGAACCGTAACCGTCATCTTCACGGCAACCGATGATTGTGGCAATGCATCTACAACAACGGCTACTTTCACTATAGAAGATACGACTAATCCAACAATTAATGACCCAGCAGACGACATCATCGTAGAATGTGATGGTTCAGGCAATGACTCTGACCTTCAAGCTTGGTTAGACAACAACGGAGGAGCAGGCGCAATAGACGAATGCTCAGGAGTCGTTTGGACCAACAATTTCCCGGGTACCTTAATCGAAGATTGTGGTGCGACGAGTACAAGAACAATAATTTTTACGGCAACGGATGATTGTGGCAATAGTAGTACAACAGAAGCTACGTTTATTATAGAAGATACAGGTTTACCAGTAGTGACTACAGCCCCAACCAATATCGTAGTAGAATGTGATGGTTCAGGAAATGTAGCGGAGTTGCAAACTTGGTTAGCCGACAATGGCGGAACGGGTGAAGGAGAAGATATCTGTAGCGGTGTGGTTTGGACATTTGAAATCACTACCGATGATGCAGGTTGTGGCAACACAGGAAAAACAACATATGAATTTACAGTAACGGATGATTGTGGGAACACAGTTACCCGAATAGCCTCTTTCACTATAGAAGACACTACAGAACCTATAATCACCGATTCTCCAGCAGACATCACAGTAGAGTGTAACATGCTACCAGGTGATCCATCTATCTTAGCCATCACAGCAGAAGATGCTTGTGATGAAGTATTGGATGTAGTAGTAAGTGAGGTAAGAGTAGATGGCGACTGCCCAAGTAATTATGATTTAGTAAGAACATGGGTGGTGACAGATCGTTGTGGTAATAGCACTGATGTTACCCAAACCGTAACAGTAGAAGATACGACGCCACCAAGTATAGATTTAGAAGCTGAAGACCAAACAGTAGAGTGTGACGGTGCAGGTAATATAGCTTTCGTTGAAGCATGGTTAGCTGATAACGGCGGAGCTTTTGCATCAGATGCTTGTAGCGAAAATATCACTTGGACAAATGATTTTGACAGATTAAGTGATGACTGTGGCGAAACAGGAACCGTAACCGTCATCTTCACGGCAACCGATGATTGTGGCAATGCATCTACAACAACGGCTACTTTCACTATAGAAGATACGACTAATCCAACAATTAATGACCCAGCAGATGACATCATAGTAGAGTGTGATGGTTCTGGAAATCAAGCGGAGCTTCAAATCTGGTTAGATAGCAATGGAGGAGGAGCTGCAATAGATGATTGTTCAGCAGTATCATGGACAAATGACTTCCCTGGTACTTTAATCGAAGATTGTGGAAGCACAGGAACAAGAACGATAATCTTTACCGCAACGGATGCTTGTGGTAATACCAATACAACTTCAAGTACATTTACAATAGACGATTCTGCCTTACCAGAAATTACTACTGAACCAATAAATGTTGTGGTAGAATGTAATGGTTTAGGAAATGAAGCGGAAAGACAAGCTTTCTTAGATAGCAATGCAGGTGCAGTAGCAGAAGATATTTGTGGCGCAGTAACTTGGTCTTATGAAATTACAAATGACGAAGAGGGTTGTGGAGGAACAAGTAAAACAACTTATGAATTTACAGTAACCGACGATTGTGGCAATACGAAGCAAAGAATCGCTTCTTTCACAATAGAAGATACGACACCTCCTGAAGCACTATGTCAAGATATCACAGTTCAGTTAGGAGGCAACTGTACACCATTAAGCATTACAGCAGAAGACATTAATAACGGATCTACAGAACTTTGTAGTCCTAATCCTGATGGACTTTCTTTAAGTCAATTAGATTTTGATTGCTTAAATGCAGAGGGTAATAGTACCGTAACCTTGACGGTAAGTGATATTTGTGGAAACGAATCTACTTGTGATGCAAATGTTACTATTGAGAAATTTGACCTTGCCTTACGTACCGTATTAGCGCTAGGTCAATCAGAGAGAGTGTACACAGGACAAGAAGTTACATTCAAAGTAGAAGTACACAATCAAGGAACTTTAGTGGCCTCTAATATTCAATTAGTAAATTATATACCAGACGGATTACAATTAAATGATTCCAACTGGTCTGTATCTGGCAACAATGCGACAGTTACCCTTCCGGGAACTTTAGCACCAGGTGAGATGACTATGATAGAAATTTCATTCATCGTAACTCAAGCTGCTCAAGGCACTATCGTAAATGTTGCAGAAATTGCAAGTGCAGATGCACCAGCAGGATTTACTTCTGAAGATGTTGATTCTACTGCAGATGCTGATAGCGGTAACGACAGTGGAGGAGAAGTGAATACTGATAATGATGATGAAATAAATGAAGGATGTTGCAGTGCGATTGGTGGCGACGATGAAGACGATTCCGATCCAGAAGATATAACAGTAGAAGTATTTGACCTTGCATTGCGTAAGACCTTAGGTGCAGGTGAAGACAATACCGTTTATCCAGGTGAAGAAATCACTTTCACTATTGAAGTATTCAATCAAGGAACAGTTCCTGCTTCTAATATCGTAGTTGAAGATTACACGCCAACTGGTTTGACGCCAATTGGTGCTTCTACAATTAATATAGCAGGACCTATAGCACCAGGTTCATCTGCAACAGCGGATATTACTTTCCGTGTTGATGCGGTAATGGCTGGCGGAATTGTGAATACAGCTGAAATACAAGATGCACAAGATGATTTAGGAAATAGTGTTGGTAATGGTGATATTCCAGATATAGATTCTACGCCAGATAACGATCCTAATAATGATACGACAATCAATGATGAAATTGATGGTGACGGCACCAATGATGAAGATGATGCTGATATTGAAGAAATCAATGTTGAAATCTTTGACCTTGCGCTAATCAAGCGTTTAGCTGATGGTCAGAACGAAAGAGTATATCCAGGTCAGGAAGTTAACTTTACAATAGAAATATTCAACCAAGGTACAGTAAATGCCTTCAATGTTGTTGTTGAAGATTTTGCACCTGCAGGTTTAACACCAACAGGAGCAACGACACTCACATTCCAAGGACCTATTGCACCAAACGCATCTGCTGCTTTAGATATTACCTTTACGGTAGATGCTAATGCGACAGATGGTTTAGCTAATAATATTGCAGAGATTCAAAGTGCAGAAGATACAAACGGAAATATGCCCGATGACATAGATTCTACACCAGACAACAATCCTAATAATGATCCAAATATTGATGACGAAATCAATGATGATGGAGATCAAGATGAAGATGACAATGATGGCGAAGAAGTAACTATAGAAAAATTCGATTTAGCCTTACGTACCGTATTAGCGGCAGGTGAAGACGAAAGAGTTTATCCTGGTGAAAATATTACTTTTACGATTGAAGTTTTCAATCAAGGTTCCGTACCAGCAGCTAACATCGAAATTAGGAATTACATTCCATTTGGATTGACCCTTAATGACGGTAGTTGGACACTAGAAGGGGGCAATGCTACTTTTATCATTCGTAACCCCTTAGCACCAGGCGAATCTACCTCAATAGATATTACTTTTACAGTCGATGATTTCGCAATAGGGCAAATTATCAATGCTGCAGAGATTGCAAGTGCTCAAGATGACTTAGGTAATGCTACGGTTCCAGATGTAGATTCTACACCTGATGGAGATGATAGCAATGATATTGGAGGTGAAGTAAATACTCCAACCGATGACTTAATCACTGACGACGGTAGGATAGACGAAGATGATGCGGATCCAGAAGATGTCAATGTTGAAATTTTTGATTTAGCTTTACGCAAATCTTTAGCAGCAGGTCAAGACTTTTTAGTATATCCAGGTGTAGATATCACCTTTACAATAGAAGTATTCAATCAAGGAACAGTTCCTGCTTCAAATATTGAAGTACTAGACTTTATTCCTGCAGGTCTTGATTTAAATGATGCTAACTGGACAGAGCTTGGTGGCAATGCGACCACAACAATAGCTGGACCAATCGCAGCAGGTACATCTACTACAGTAGATATTACCTTCACCGTTTCTTCATCTGCAACTGCGGGTATCAGCGAAAATATCGCTGAGATTCAAGGTGGTCAAGATGACAATGGAGAAACACCTCAAGATATTGATTCTGTTGGTGATGATGATCCAAACAACGATCCTACTGAAAATGATCAAATCAATGATAACGGTGTAACTGATGAAGATGATAATGATGTAGAACAATTTGAAATACAAGTACTTGACCTTGCCTTGACGACAACCTTAGGTGATGGTGAAGATGAATTAGTATATCCTGGTGAAGACATTACCTTTACGATTACCGTTTACAATCAAGGTGCATCTCCAGCGACTAATATTGAAATAACCAATTATATTCCTGCTGGTCTGACTTTGAACGACAATGCATGGACTCAGGTTGGAGATAATGCGACTATCGTTCTTCCAGAAACATTAGCACCAGGTACATCTACTACTGTAGATATTACCTTTACGGTTACAACGAATACTCCAAGTCAGATTATTAATGATGCTGAGATAAGTTCAGTAGCTGATGCAAATGGTAATATCGTACCAGATTTAGATTCTACTCCTGATAACGATAATACAAATGATAACGGTGGTGTGGTCAACTCGCCAGATGATGATGAAATCAATGAGGATGGAACACCAGGTTTCGATGAAGATGATCGTGATCCTGAAGACATTACTGTTGAAATTTTTGATTTAGCTTTAAGAAAAACAGTTTCTCAAAATAGTCCTGCTAAGCCAGGTGATGATGTAACCTTTACCATTGAAATATTCAATCAAGGAACAGTAGCAGCATCGGATATTCAATTAGTAGAATACTTGCCAGCAATCACTTCATTGAGTGCCAACGATAACAACGGCTGGTCAGTAAGTGGTAGCAATTTAGTGAATACTATTGTAGGACCAATCAACCCAGGTGGTTCTTTACAAGTACAATTATTATTAACAATCAATGCAGGTACAACAACTGGTTTCTATGTAAATAGTGCAGAAATTGCAGGAGCAAATGATCCTACTGGCAATCCTGCTCCAGACATCGATTCTACACCAGACGATACACCAGACAATGACGCAGGTGGTTCTGAAGGAACTCCAGCTGATGATGAAATCAACGGTGACGGAACAGGCGCACCAGGAAGTGGTGATGCTGCGGGTGATGAAGATGATGCCGATCCTGCTCAGTTTGAAGTATGTGATGATGTAGCACCAACCTTAGTTGGTATTCCTGAAGATATCACCGTTGACTGTGGTGACAATGTACCTAATCCACCAGAAATTGGTGTAGGTATCACGGCTGATGACCCTTCAGGTGATGATTACGTGATTACTTTAGACGAAACGTCAACTCAAGCTGAGGGAGACGAATGTACCAATCATAATTATGTAATAACAAGAATTTGGACAGTAACTGATGAATGCGATAATAGTAGTCAAGCTACTCAAATCGTTACAGTAGAAGATACCGCTGCTCCAACAATTGATCCTAATAATCCAGCGGCTGACTTAACAGTTCCATGTGCTGCTGACAATGCAGCTGCGCTTCAATCATGGTTAGAGGACAATGCAGGTGCTTTTGCATCTGACAATTGTAGTGAAGTGATTTGGACAAATGACTTTGATAGATTAAGTGATGACTGTGGCGAAACAGGAAGCGCAACGGTTACTTTCACTGCAACAGATGTTTGTGGTAACGCTACAGTAGTTACAGCAACCTTCACAGTAGAAGATACAGAAGGACCAACTATTGATGATCCTGCCGATAATGCAACAGTTGAATGTGATGGTTCTGGTAACCAAGCAGAATTAGACAATTGGTTAGCAACTAACGGTGGCGCAGCAGCTATGGATGGCTGCTCAGAAGTAGTATGGACCAATGACTTCCCTGGCACACTTGAAGATGATTGTGGTAACACAGGCGGACGTACGATTATATTCACAGCAACGGATGATTGTGGAAATGCTACAACCACTTCAGCTACCTTCATTATTGCAGATTCAGCTTTCCCTGAAATAACAACAGAACCTGCAAACTTAGTAGTAGAATGCGATGGTACAGGAAATGAAGCTGAACGTCAAGCATGGTTAGGTACTAATGCTGGTGCTGTAGCAGAAGATATTTGTAGTGAAGTAACTTGGACTTTCGCAATTACAAATGATGAAGCTGGTTGTGGTTCTACTGGTAAGACAACTTACGAATTTACAGCTTCTGATGATTGTGGCAACACAGTAACTCGAATTGCTTCTTTCACAATAGAAGATACTTTAAATCCAGAAATTACAGATGCACCTGCTGACATTACAGTAGAGTGTAATCAACTTCCTGGAGATGCATCTATTTTTGATATTACTGCAGTTGATGCCTGTGATGATAACCTCGATGTATTGGTAGATGAAGTAATTACAGAAGGTGATTGTGCAAACAATTATACTATTGCTAGAACATGGACAGTAACTGATGTATGTGGCAATAGTGCTGTAACTTCACAAACAATAACAGTTGAAGATACGACGCCTCCTTCATTAGATTTAGCAGCAGAAGATGAGACAGTAGATTGTGATGGCACGGGCAATGTTGCTTTCTTAGAAGCATGGTTAACTGGCAACGGTGGTGCCTTTGCATCTGATCTTTGTTCAGAAGTGACATGGACCAATAACTTTAATAGATTAAGTGATGATTGTGGCGAAACAGGTAGTGCAACAGTAGATTTCACAGCAACAGATGCTTGTGGAAATTCTGTAGTGACTACTGCTACATTCACGATACAAGATATAACAGAACCTACCATCAATAATCCTGCTGATGATGTATTAGCAGAATGTGATGGTTCTGGTAATCAAACAGAATTAGACGCATGGTTATTGAGTAATGGTGGGGCAGAAGCCTTTGATGATTGTTCAGAAATCATTTGGACGAACGACTTCCCCGGTACGCTGATCGAAGATTGTGGTAGTACTGGAACGCGTACGATTATCTTTACGGCAACAGATGATTGTGGCAACTCATTGACCACATCTGGTACCTTTACTATTGTAGATTCTGCAGAACCAGAATTGACAACAGAAGTGGCTAATGAAGTAGTAGAGTGTGATGGTACAGGTAATGAAACGCAACGTCAATCTTGGTTGGATAACAACGCAGGTGGTGTAGCAGAAGACATTTGTAGTGGTGCTAATATCACTTGGACTTACGAAATTACAAATGACGAAGCAGGTTGTGGCAACACTGGCAAAACAACTTATGAATTTACAATTTCTGATGATTGTGGTAATACCAAAAAACGTATTGCTTCTTTCACAATAGAAGATACAACAGATCCTATTGTTACGATTTCTGCACAAGATGCAACATTAGATTGTAGCGAAGATATCGATGCTGCTTTGGCAGATTGGTTAGCAACAAATGGTGGTGCTGAGGCAGAAGATTTATGTAATGATGTCACTTGGACTTATGAGCCAATACCTGCTACTTTATCTGATGACTGTGGTTTGACAGGAAGTGTAACCGTTACCTTCACAGCATCAGATGCCTGTGAAAATACAGCAACAACAACGGCTATTTTCAGTGTTGAAGATAATATTGCACCAGAAATTACTTGCCCAAGTCCAGACCCATTAGTATTAGAATGTGGACAATACAGTGAAGCAGATGTACAAGCATGGTTAAGCGGTGCTACAGGTACAGATGCTTGTAGCGACGTAGTCTTAGTGAATGATTATGTAGAAGGTAGTTTAAGAACGCCTTGCCAAGGAAATAACTTCCCATTTGAATTGACTGTGAATTTCACAGCAACGGATGAATGTGGAAATTCTGTACAATGTTCGGCTTTGATAAGAGTAGAAGACAACACACCACCAGAAGTGGCATGTCCTTCACCAGATCCATTGATGTTAGAATGTGGAGAATACAGCGAAGCAGATATTCAAGCCTGGTTGATTGGTGCAACAGGAAGCGATACTTGCGATGAAGATGTAGAAGTTACAAATGATTATGTAGCAGGGAGTTTAGGCGCGCCATGTCAAGGTGACCAAAACCCAGCACAATTAACAGTAACCTTTACGGCAACAGATGACTGTGGCAACACAGCACAATGTACAGCGGTGATACAAGTAGAAGATACAGTAGACCCATTAGTAGATTGTGAATCAGTAGGCAACTTAATATTAGAATGTGGAGAATACAGCGAGGCAGATGTGCAAGCATGGTTGAGTGGTGTAACGGCAACAGATACTTGCGATGATGATGTAGTGGTAACGAATGATTATACAGCAGGTAGCTTAGGTTCACCATGTCAAGGTGACCAAAGTCCATTCGAATTATCAGTATCGTTCACAGCAACAGATGACTGTGGCAACTTTGCGGTATGTTCATTAATGATAATCGTAGAAGACAATACATCGCCAGAAGTGGTATGTCCAACACCAAATCCCTTAGTATTAGAATGTGGACAGTATAGCGAAGCAGATGTAGAAGCATGGTTGCTAGGTGCAACAGGAACAGATACTTGCGACAATGATGTAGCAGTAACAAATGATTACGTAACAGGTAGCTTAGGTGCACCATGTTTAGGCAATCAAGATCCAACTGAATTAACAGTTACATTTACAGCGACAGATGATTGTGGCAACACAGCAACTTGTACATCAACCATAAGAGTAGAAGATACAACTGCACCAGAAATCACCTGCCCTACGCCAGATCCCTTAGTATTAGAATGTGGACAATTTAGTGAGGCAGATGTACAAGCATGGTTGGCAGGAACACAGGTAAGTGATACTTGTGATGAAGATGTATCAGTAACCAACGATTATACAGAAGGCAGTTTACGTTCACCATGTCAAGGCGATACCAATGCCTTTGAACTGACAGTAACGTTCACAGCAGAAGACGATTGTGGCAACACCGCAAACTGTACAGCAGTAATAAGAGTAGAAGACAACACACCACCAGAAGTAGTATGTCCTACGCCAGATCCATTGATGTTAGAATGTGGAGAATACAGCGAAGCAGATATTCAAGCGTGGTTGATTGGAGCAACAGGAAGTGATACTTGCGATGAAGATGTAGAAGTTACAAATGATTATGTAGCAGGGAGTTTAGGCGCGCCATGTCAAGGTGACCAAAACCCAGCACAATTAACAGTAACCTTTACTGCAACAGATGACTGTGGCAACACAGCACAATGTACAGCGGTGATACAAGTAGAAGATACAGTAGACCCATTAGTAGATTGTGAATCAGTAGGCAACTTAATATTAGAATGTGGAGAATACAGCGAGGCAGATGTGCAAGCATGGTTGAGTGGTGTAACGGCAACAGATACTTGCGATGATGATGTAGCGGTAACGAATGATTATACAGCAGGTAGCTTAGGTTCACCATGTCAAGGTGACCAAAGTCCATTCGAATTATCAGTATCGTTCACAGCAATAGATGACTGTGGCAACTTTGCAGTATGTTCATTAATGATAATCGTAGAAGACAATACAGCACCAGAAGTAGTATGCCCTACACCAAATCCATTAGTATTAGAATGTGGACAGTATAGCGAAGCAGATGTAGAAGCATGGTTGCTAGGTGCAACAGGAACAGATACTTGCGACAATGATGTAGCAGTAACAAATGATTACGTAACAGGTAGCTTAGGTGCACCATGTTTAGGCAATCAAGATCCAACTGAATTAACAGTTACATTTACAGCGACAGATGATTGTGGCAACACAGCAACTTGTACATCAACCATAAGAGTAGAAGATACAACTGCACCAGAAATCACCTGCCCTACGCCAGATCCCTTAGTATTAGAATGTGGACAATTTAGTGAGGCAGATGTACAAGCGTGGTTGGCAGGAACACAGGTAAGTGATACTTGTGATGAAGATGTATCAGTAACCAACGATTATACAGAAGGCAGTTTACGTTCACCATGTCAAGGCGATACCAATGCCTTTGAACTGACAGTAACGTTCACAGCAGAAGACGATTGTGGCAACACCGCAAACTGTACAGCAGTAATAAGAGTAGAAGACAACACACCACCAGAAGTAGTATGTCCTACGCCAGATCCATTGATGTTAGAATGTGGAGAATACAGCGAAGCAGATATTCAAGCGTGGTTGATTGGAGCAACAGGAAGTGATACTTGCGATGAAGATGTAGAAGTTACAAATGATTATGTAGCAGGGAGTTTAGGCGCGCCATGTCAAGGTGACCAAAACCCAGCACAATTAACAGTAACCTTTACTGCAACAGATGACTGTGGCAACACAGCACAATGTACAGCGGTGATACAAGTAGAAGATACAGTAGACCCATTAGTAGATTGTGAATCAGTAGGCAACTTAATATTAGAATGTGGAGAATACAGCGAGGCAGATGTGCAAGCATGGTTGAGTGGTGTAACGGCAACAGATACTTGCGATGATGATGTAGCGGTAACGAATGATTATACAGCAGGTAGCTTAGGTTCACCATGTCAAGGTGACCAAAGTCCTTTTGAATTATCAGTATCGTTCACAGCGACAGATGACTGTGGTAACTTTGCGGTATGTTCATTAATGATAATCGTAGAAGACAATACAGCACCAGAAGTAGTATGCCCTACACCAAATCCATTAGTATTAGAATGTGGACAGTATAGCGAAGCAGATGTAGAAGCATGGTTGCTAGGTGCAACAGGAACAGATACTTGCGACAATGATGTAGCAGTAACAAATGATTACGTAACAGGTAGCTTAGGTGCACCATGTTTAGGCAATCAAGATCCAACTGAATTAACAGTTACATTTACAGCGACAGATGATTGTGGCAACACAGCAACTTGTACATCAACCATAAGAGTAGAAGATACAACTGCACCAGAAATCACCTGCCCTACGCCAGATCCCTTAGTATTAGAATGTGGACAATTTAGTGAGGCAGATGTACAAGCATGGTTGGCAGGAACACAGGTAAGTGATACTTGTGATGAAGATGTATCAGTAACCAACGATTATACAGAAGGCAGTTTACGTTCACCATGTCAAGGCGATACCAATGCCTTTGAACTGACAGTAACGTTCACAGCAGAAGACGATTGTGGCAACACCGCAAACTGTACAGCAGTAATAAGAGTAGAAGACAACACACCACCAGAAGTAGTATGTCCTACGCCAGATCCATTGATGTTAGAATGTGGAGAATACAGCGAAGCAGATATTCAAGCGTGGTTGATTGGAGCAACAGGAAGTGATACTTGCGATGAAGATGTAGAAGTTACAAATGATTATGTAGCAGGGAGTTTAGGCGCGCCATGTCAAGGTGACCAAAACCCAGCACAATTAACAGTAACCTTTACAGCGACAGATGACTGTGGCAACACAGCACAATGTACAGCGGTGATACAAGTAGAAGATACGGTAGACCCATTAGTAGATTGTGAATCAGTAGGCAACTTAATATTAGAATGTGGAGAATACAGCGAGGCAGATGTGCAAGCATGGTTGAGTGGTGTAACGGCAACAGATACTTGCGATGATGATGTAGCGGTAACGAATGATTATACAGCAGGTAGCTTAGGTTCACCATGTCAAGGTGACCAAAGTCCATTCGAATTATCAGTATCGTTCACAGCAATAGATGACTGTGGCAACTTTGCAGTATGTTCATTAATGATAATCGTAGAAGACAATACAGCACCAGAAGTAGTATGCCCTACACCAAATCCATTAGTATTAGAATGTGGACAGTATAGCGAAGCAGATGTAGAAGCATGGTTGCTAGGTGCAACAGGAACAGATACTTGCGACAATGATGTAGCAGTAACAAATGATTACGTAACAGGTAGCTTAGGTGCACCATGTTTAGGCAATCAAGATCCAACTGAATTAACAGTTACATTTACAGCGACAGATGATTGTGGCAACACAGCAACTTGTACATCAACCATAAGAGTAGAAGATACAACTGCACCAGAAATCACCTGCCCTACGCCAGATCCCTTAGTATTAGAATGTGGACAATTTAGTGAGGCAGATGTACAAGCATGGTTGGCAGGAACACAGGTAAGTGATACTTGTGATGAAGATGTATCAGTAACCAACGATTATACAGAAGGCAGTTTACGTTCACCATGTCAAGGCGATACCAATGCCTTTGAACTGACAGTAACGTTCACAGCAGAAGACGATTGTGGCAACACCGCAAACTGTACAGCAGTAATAAGAGTAGAAGACAACACACCACCAGAAGTAGTATGTCCTACGCCAGATCCATTGATGTTAGAATGTGGAGAATACAGCGAAGCAGATATTCAAGCGTGGTTGATTGGAGCAACAGGAAGCGATACTTGCGATGAAGATGTAGAAGTTACAAATGATTATGTAGCAGGGAGTTTAGGCGCGCCATGTCAAGGTGACCAAAACCCAGCACAATTAACAGTAACCTTTACAGCGACAGATGACTGTGGCAACACAGCACAATGTACAGCGGTGATACAAGTAGAAGATACAGTAGACCCATTAGTAGATTGTGAATCAGTAGGCAACTTAATATTAGAATGTGGAGAATACAGCGAGGCAGATGTGCAAGCATGGTTGAGTGGTGTAACGGCAACAGATACTTGCGATGATGATGTAGCGGTAACGAATGATTATACAGCAGGTAGCTTAGGTTCACCATGTCAAGGTGACCAAAGTCCATTCGAATTATCAGTATCGTTCACAGCAATAGATGACTGTGGCAACTTTGCAGTATGTTCATTAATGATAATCGTAGAAGACAATACAGCACCAGAAGTAGTATGCCCTACACCAAATCCATTAGTATTAGAATGTGGACAGTATAGCGAAGCAGATGTAGAAGCATGGTTGCTAGGTGCAACAGGAACAGATACTTGCGACAATGATGTAGCAGTAACAAATGATTACGTAACAGGTAGCTTAGGTGCACCATGTTTAGGCAATCAAGATCCAACTGAATTAACAGTTACATTTACAGCGACAGATGATTGTGGCAACACAGCAACTTGTACATCAACCATAAGAGTAGAAGATACAACTGCACCAGAAATCACCTGCCCTACGCCAGATCCCTTAGTATTAGAATGTGGACAATTTAGTGAGGCAGATGTACAAGCGTGGTTGCTAGGAGCAACAGGAAGTGATACTTGCGATGATGATGTAGAAGTTACAAATGATTACGTAGCAGGTAGCTTAGGTGAGCCATGCCAAGGTGACCAAAACCCGACTGAATTGACTGTTAACTTCACAGCGACAGATGATTGTGGCAACATTGCAGAATGTAGTGCAACCATAAGAGTAGAAGATACAACATCGCCAGAAGTAGTATGTCCTACGCCAGATCCCTTAGTATTAGAATGTGGAGAATACAGCGAAGCAGATATTCAAGCCTGGTTGATTGGTGCAACAGGAAGCGATACCTGTAATGATGATGTAGTAGTTACGAATAATTACCTATCAGGTAGTTTAGGTTTACCATGTCAAGGAAATCAAAACCCGACTGAATTGACCGTAACGTTCACAGCGACGGATGATTGTGGCAACACGGCAAACTGTACAGCAGTGATTAGGGTAGAAGACAATACGCCACCAGAAATTACAACAGAAGCTATTAGTGATTCATATGAATGTGGTCCAGATGCAGAAGCACAGTTACAAGAGTGGTTAGATAATAATGCAGGTGCTCAAGCAAGTGATATTTGTAGTTCAGCAACTTGGTCTAATGATTTCACTGGATTAAGTAATGACTGTGGATTAACAGGTTCTGCCTCAGTTACCTTTACCGCAACTGATGAGTGTGGCAATACAGCTACAACAACTGCTATATTTACAATAGTAGATACAACAGCGCCAGAGTTTACAGAAATAGCAGTGGATATAACTGTAGAGTGTGATCAGTTACCAGTACCAGTGACGCCTTCAGCAACAGATATTTGTGATGATCAAGTTACGATATCTGCTAATGAGCAAACATTCCCTGGGTCTTGTGTTGATAGTTATGTAATAGTGAGAACTTGGACAGCATCAGATGATTGTGGAAATTCAACAGTAATTGAACAATCAATAACTGTTGGTGACGGTACACCTCCAGTATTAGAAGGAGTACCTGTTGATGTAAATGTAGAATGTGACGAATTAGTAAATATACCTTTTGGTAATGTTACGGCAACGGATAACTGCGATGACCTCGTAGAAATTCAATTTAGCGAAACTAATGAACCAGGAGATTGTGAAGATACTTACACTTTATTCCGTACTTGGACAGCTATTGATAATTGTGGTAATATAGCTGAAGCAACGCAACGTATATCAGTAGGAGATACAACCTCTCCAATACTATCTGATGTGCCAAACGATCTTACGGTAGAGTGTGGTCAAATTGGTAGTATCGGAAATGCGAATGTAACTGCAACGGATAATTGTGATGACGATGTAACAGTTGAAATGGCAGAAACTACAACGCCATCTGGGGATTGTGAAGACTCCTACACAATTACAAGAACCTTTACAGCAACCGATAATTGTGGTAATACAACCCAAGCAATTCAGACGATTACAGTAGGCGATTCAACGCCACCAACCTTGGCTGATGTACCTAATGATGTAACTGTAGAGTGCGATGAGATTGGCGGGATTGGAAGTGCGAATGTTACCGCAACAGATAATTGTGATGATGATGTGACGGTTGAAGTTGAAGAAATAGCAACTCAATCTGGAGACTGTGAAGATTCTTATACAATTACAAGAACTTTTACAGCAACTGATAATTGTGGCAACACAGCTACAGCAACTCAAACGATTACAGTCGGTGATGCAACGCCACCAGTTTTGGCTGGCGTACCTGCAGACGAATCAGTACAATGTGGTGATGAAGTAACAACTGACTCTGCCAATGTTACGGCAACGGATAATTGTGATACAGATGTAGCAATAGAAGTTTCAGAAGATCGTCAAGATGGCGACTGTGAAGATTCCTACACCTTAATCAGAACATGGACGGCGACCGATAATTGTGGCAATACGGCCCAAGCAACACAGCGTATATCGGTAGGAGATACAACACCTCCAACCTTGACTGATGTACCCAATGATGTTACAGTACAATGTGATGAGATTACTGGCATCGGAAGTGCGAATGTTACCGCAATAGATAATTGTGATAATGATGTAACGGTAACCTTAGACGAAGTGGAGGAGCCAGGAGATTGTGAAGATTCTTATACCTTATTTAGAACATGGACAGCGACTGATAATTGTGGCAACACTGCTGTAGGAATTCAAAGGATTTTTGTAGGAGATACTAATCCACCACAGATAGCAGGTGTCCCATCAGACGTTACTGTAGAATGTGATCAATTAATTAATGGAGCATCACCAACCGTAACCGATGATTGTGATGCGAATGTAGCATTAACATTGGAGGAAACAAGAACAGATGGCGCTTGTGAAGATGCTTATACTTTAATCAGAACATGGACTGCAGTTGATGACTGTGGTAATGTAGCTGAAGCTTCACAAGTAGTAACTGTTCTTGATAGCACGCCACCATTATTAGTAGGTGTACCTACTGATGAAGATGTACAGTGTGGTGCAGAAGTGGCATCTAGTTCTGCCAATGTAACGGCAACGGATAATTGCGATACAGACGTTACTGTAGAATTAAATGAAGTTCAAGAAGATGGCGACTGTGAAGATTCCTACACCTTAATCAGAACATGGACGGCGACCGATAATTGCGGTAATACCGCACAAGCAACACAACGTATTTCAGTTGGCGATACAACTCCTCCAACATTATCGGGCGTACCTGCTGATGAAAATGTACAATGTGGTGATGACTTTGCATCAAATGCTGATGTATCAGCAACAGATAACTGCGATACGGATGTATCCATATCCTTAGACGAAGTACAAGAAGATGACGGTTGCGAAGGTGCTTATACCTTAATTAGAACTTGGACAGCAACGGATAATTGTGGTAATACAGCCCAAGCAACACAGCGTATCTCAGTGGGTGATAACAATCCTCCAGTGATAGCGGGTGTACCTGCTGACATTACTGTAGAATGTGATAACATCGTAGATGGTGTATCTCCGACAGTTACAGATGATTGTGATCCAAATGTAGAATTACAAATTAGCGAAGAAACAATTGACGGTTCATGCGAAGATGCTTACACCTTAGTAAGAACTTATACCGCAATCGATGATTGTGGAAACGTAGCGGAAGCAGCACAAGTGATTACAGTGATAGACAGCACGTCTCCAGTATTGGTAGGTGTACCTGCTGACGAAGATGTTGACTGTGGTGGCTTAGTGGATGGTAATCTAAATATAACGGCTACTGATAACTGCGATAACAACGTAGAGGTTGAATTAAATGAAGTAATGGAAGATGGTGGATGTGAAGATTCATTTACCTTAATCAGAACTTGGACAGCAACCGATAACTGTGGCAACACAGCTACGGCAACACAACGTATTTCAGTTGGCGATACAACCCCACCAACAATAGGAGATGTACCTGCTGATGAAAATATTGACTGTGGTGGCGAACCAAGTACGGCTAATGTAAATGTATTTGCAACAGATGATTGTGATTCAGATGTTGATATTGAATTAGCAGAAACAACGGAAGGTACACAAGGCGATTGTGTCAATGGTTATACAATAGTTCGTACATGGACAGCAACGGATAACTGTGGCAATACAGCTACAGCTACACAGCGTATCTCTGTAGGTGGTGATAGTACACCTCCAACATTGGTTGGCGTTCCAACTGACCAATCAATTGATTGCGACGAAGTCGGAACTATTTCTAATGCCAATGTAACGGCAACGGATAATTGCGATACTAACGTTGATGTTGAAATGTCTGAATCAACTAATCCAATTGGTGGATGTGAAGATTCATACGAATTGATTAGAACTTGGACAGCCACAGATGAATGTGGCAACACAGCTCAAGCAACACAGACAATTACCGTAGGTGATAACACACCTCCAGTATTAGCAGGTGTACCAGCTGACGAACAAGCTGAATGTGAGACGGACATTTCTTCAAGTAATGCGAACGTTACCGCAACAGATAATTGCGATACAGATGTATCAATAACCTTAGATGAAGTACAGGAAGATGGTGGATGTGGAGATTCATTTACATTAATCAGAACTTGGACAGCGACTGATAATTGTGGCAACACTGCCCAAGCAACACAACGTATTTCTGTAGGTGATACAACGCCTCCAGTATTAGCTGGTGTCTCTAACGACCAAACAATAGAGTGTGGTGAAACGCCAAGTGATGCTAACGTAACGGCAACCGATAATTGTGATACGGATGTAACCATCACAATGGATGAGCAAACAACTCCAGGTAACTGTGATGGTTCTTACGCAATAGTAAGAACATACACAGCGACAGATGATTGTGGCAATACTGCTCAAGCAACAGTAACGATTAATGTAGGGGATAGCACACAACCAGTGTTAGCAGGAGTACCTGCTGATGAAACAGCAACCTGTGGTGATGTGATTGGAACTGCACCAAACGTAACTGCAACAGATAACTGCGATACGGATGTAACTATATCCTTAGACGAAGTACAAGAAGATGACGGTTGCGAAGGTGCTTATACCTTAATCAGAACATGGACAGCAACGGATAATTGTGGTAATACAGCCCAAGCAACACAGCGTATCTCAGTGGGTGATACCAATCCTCCAGTGATAGCGGGTGTACCTGCTGACATTACTGTAGAATGTGATAACCTTGTAGACGGTGCATCACCAACAGTTACAGATGATTGTGATCCAAATGTAGAATTAACAATTAGCGAAGAAACAATTGATGGTTCATGTGAAGATGCTTACACTTTAGTAAGAACTTATACAGCAATCGATGATTGTGGAAATGTAGCTGAAGCGGCACAAGTGATTACAGTGATTGATAGTACGCCTCCAGTATTAGCGGGTGTACCTGCTGACGAAACAGCAAACTGTGGTGAAGATGTTACTTCAAGTAATGCTAATGTAACGGTAACAGATAACTGCGATACCAATGTAGATGTTGAATTAAATGAAGTGATGGAAGATGGCGGATGTGAAGGTTCATTTACCTTAATCAGAACTTGGACAGCAACCGATAATTGTGGTAATACAGCACAAGCAACACAACGTATCTCAGTGGGTGATAGTAACCCACCAGTGATAGCGGGTGTACCTGCTGACATTACTGTAGAATGTGATAACATCATAGACGGTGTATCTCCGACAGTTACAGACGATTGTGATCCAAATGTTGAATTACAAATTAGCGAAGAAACAATTGACGGTGGTTGTGAAGATGCTTACACCTTAGTAAGAACTTATACCGCAATCGATGATTGTGGAAACGTAGCGGAAGCAGCACAAGTAATTACAGTGATAGATAGTACGCCTCCAACATTATCAGGAATTCCTGCTGATGAAACGGCAGAGTGTGGAGCGAATGTAACTTCAATTAATGCTAACGTAACGGCAACAGATAATTGTGATGCTAATGTGGATATAGAATTAACAGAAGTACAAGAAGATGGTGGATGTGGAGATGCTTACACCTTAATCAGAACTTGGACGGCAACCGATAACTGTGGCAACACAGCAAGAGCTACTCAAAGAGTTTCAGTAGGAGATACAACGCCTCCAGTATTGGTGGGTGTTTCTGCTGACCAAACCTTAGAGTGTGGTGAATCACCAAATGATGACAACGTAACGGCGACCGATAATTGCGATACAGATGTGACCATTACAATGGATGAGCAAACAACACCTGGTAACTGTGGTGGCGCTTACGCAATAGTAAGAACATACACAGCAACCGATGATTGTGGCAATACTGCTCAAGCAACACTAACCATCAATGTAGGTGATAGCACGCCTCCAGTCTTAGCAGGAATACCTGCTGATGAGACAGCAACCTGTGGCGATGTCATAGGTACAGCACCAACAGTTACCGCAACCGATAATTGCGATACAGATGTAACCATATCCTTGGACGAAATACAAGAGGATGCTGGTTGTGACGGTGCATATACCTTAATTAGAACTTGGACAGCAACGGATGACTGTGGTAATACTGCACAAGCAACTCAAAGCGTTTCTGTCGGTGACAGCAACCCACCAGTGATAGCTAATGTACCTGCTGATATTACACTAGAGTGTGATAACATCGTAGATGGTGCATCACCAACAGTGACAGATGATTGTGATCCAAATGTTGAATTACAAATTAGTGAAGAAACAATTCCTGGTTCATGTGAAGATGCTTACACCTTAGTAAGAACCTACATAGCAATCGATGATTGTGGAAACGTTGCAGAAGCAGCACAAGTGATTACAGTGATAGATAGTACGCCTCCAACATTATCAGGAATTCCTGCTGATGAAAGTGCAGAGTGTGGTTCTATACCAAATGCACCTAATTCAGATGTAAGGGCAACCGACAACTGTGATACAAATGTTGATATCGAATTGACAGAAGAAACTGTAGATTCGGGTTGTGCTGATGCATACCAATTGATTAGAACTTGGACTGCAACGGATAACTGTGGTAACACAGCAACAGCAACTCAAACCATTTCAGTTGGCGATACAGAATCACCAGTTCTTGTAGGTGTACCTGCTGATATAGAAGCAGAGTGTGGAGCTGATCCATCACTTACTGCCAACGTAACGGCAACCGACAATTGCGATACAGATGTTGATGTTGAATTGACAGAAACAGAAGAAGTAGGTACTTGTGAAGGTGCAATTACTATCGTAAGAACATGGACGGCAACCGATGCCTGTGGCAATACTGCACAAGCAATACAAAGAGTATCCTTTGGAGATAGTACACCTCCAGTATTGGCAGGCATCCCAACAAATATTTCTTTAGACTGTGATGAAACGGCAGACGATACAGCTATCAATGTTACCGCAACGGATAATTGTGATACAGACGTAACCATTACAATGGATGAGAGCACAGCTCAAAGTGATTGTAATGACGCTTATATAATCACACGTACTTATACGGCAACCGATAATTGTGGCAACACAGCACAAGCAACAGTTACCATCTCAGTAGGAGACAATACACCACCAACGATTTCAGGTGTACCTGCAGATGCTACCGCTGATTGTGGTGAAGCTAATGTTCCTGATTCAGGAAACGTTACTGCAACCGATAATTGCGATACAAATGTTAATTTGACAATGAACGAAGAGCGTATCGATGGCGATTGCGAAGGTTCATTTACAATAATCAGAACTTGGGTTGCAACAGATAATTGTGGAAACGAATCTACAGCTACTCAAACGATTATAGCTGGAGATAGCACACCTCCTACAATTACAAATGTTCCTGACGATCAAATAGTTGATTGTGGTGGAGATGTTGCTGCGGCAACACCAACTGCAACAGATGATTGTGATGATAATGTAGAAATAGTATTAGACGAAGTACAAATTGCAGGTGCTTGTGAAGGTGCTTACACTTTACTAAGAACATGGACAGCAACTGATGCTTGTGGTAATGAAAGTACAGCAACTCAAAGAATAGAAGTAGGAGATACAGAAGCGCCAATATTGACAGGTA
Source organism: Caprella mutica (assembly GCA_947561585.1). NCBI lineage: Eukaryota > Metazoa > Arthropoda > Malacostraca > Amphipoda > Caprellidae > Caprella > Caprella mutica. Next base: position 61,126 of record CANNZV010003832.1, on the reverse strand, counting down.
TTCCTGAAGATATTATCGGAAAATGTGGAGAGGTGCTCGGTACTGATGCCAACGTTCAAGCAACAGATAACTGCGATACAAATGTTGATATAGAAATTACAGAAGATAGAACAGATGGTAACTGCCCAGATAGTTATACTTTAGTAAGAACATGGACAGCAACGGATGATTGTGGCAATACGGCTACAGGTACTCAAAGAATAGAAGTAGGAGATACTGACGCACCTGTTATGTCAAATGTACCAGCAGATATTACAGTAGAATGTGATGCTATTCCTAATCTTGAAGAGCCAACAGCAACCGACGATTGTGGTGGCGATGTTGCTATCATGATGAGCGAAGAAACAATTGCAGGAAGCTGCCAAGATGCTTATACCTTAATCAGAACATGGACAGCAACCGATAACTGTGGTAATGCAAGTGAGCAATCACAAGTAATCACAGTGATTGATAGCACACCTCCAACCTTGATTGGTGTGCCTGTAGACGAAACAGTTGATAGCGATGATGCGTCAATGCTACCTTCAGTAGATGCAATAGATAATTGTGATAGTAATGTAGAAGTAACTTTAGAAGAAGTAGCTACGGAGGGTTGTTCGCATACCATCACTCGTACATGGACGGCAACCGATAACTGTGGTAATACCGCTCAAGCAACTCAAATCGTAACAGTTGATTGTGCATGTGCAACTACAGCATCTATCGAACCTGCTAATCCTACGATTTGCGGTGGAGGCTCTATTCAGTTATCTGCTTCTCCTTCTGGAGCAAGCTACGAATGGACAGCTGAAGCGGGTAGTTTGGATAATGCAAATGCTGCTATGCCAACATACACAATGATGGCTCCTGGATATTACACCCTTACAGTAGTAGTGACTGAAGAGGATGGATGTAGTGCAACAGCTTCTACAACAGTATTCGTAATAGATGCACCTGAAGAAGTTATTATAAGTAATAATGGACCTATTTGTGAAGGCCAAACACTGGAGTTGAGAACTACTGACGATGGTGAAAGTTACGAGTGGAGAGGCCCTAACGGATTTACTTCTACGGAACAAAATCCAACTATCAGTGGCGCTTCAGCTGCTGATGCTGGAGACTATACCGTAACGGTTGACTTTGGTAACAATTGCATCGGAACGGCAACGACATCAGTTGTTGTTGATACAGAATTAGTAGCTAATATTACGAACACAATACCATGTGAAGGTAGTGACTTGATACTTTCTGTAGATGTAGGTTCTTCTTTCAACTGGTCTGGTCCTAATGGATTTAGCTCAACTGAACAAGATGCTACTATTACTAATTTAGATATGACTTTACACAACGGAACATACTCCGTAACGGTGACTAACGATTCAGGTTGTTCTAGTGTAGTAAGTGTAGATATTCAAGTGATGCGCGCGCCTGAAGCTACAGTGGCTAGCAATAGCCCAGTATGTGTAGGTGGTGTGCTTGAGTTATTCGGATCAGGTGGAGCTACTTACCAATGGACAGGTCCTAACGGATTTGCTTCCACAGAACAGAACCCAGTGGTTGATGGCTTAAACTTGCCAAGTGCAGGTACCTATACTTATACACTTGAAGTGATAAGTAGTACAGGTTGTCCAGCTAGAACAACTATTGATGTAGTAGTAGAAAATTTGTTTGATGTATCGATTACCGGAGTAGAAACAATATGTGCGGGTGAGACACTTAACTTGAGTGCGGTAGGAGGAATAGAACAAGTATGGACAGGTCCTAACGGATTCTTATCTATGGGTAATGATTTAGTCATAACTGATGCTCAGGTTGAGAACAGTGGTCTCTATACAGTAGAAGCTGCTAATGGAGATGGATGTATGGTTGTTGAAACAGTAATGGTTACAATCACTTCTTGTGATTGTGAAGCAGAAGCATCAATAGCGAATACACAAGATGAAAATTGTGATGACATGAATGGTAGTGCAGTATTAACTCCAGGTAATTACGATTACGTATGGAGTGATGGTGCTACTGGGCACAATAGAAATGATTTAGCAGATGGTACTTACACTGTATTTGTTACAGACCCCGATGGTTGTACAACTGAATTGACAGTTGTTATCAATGAAGACGGAAATTGTGATGAAGTTTGTGATGAACCAATTGTTAATAATACGATTGTTTCAGATGCATCTTGCAATGAAGCAAACGGTTCTGTAACGATTATGCTTGCTGGTAATCCTGCTGATTATACATACGATTGGATGCCTAATACAGGTAATTCAAATACAATAGGAAATGAGCATACAGACTTGTTAGCAGGTATGTATGAAGTAAGGATTAGTAATCCTAAATTTGAAGATTGTACTACAGTAATCACCTTCACTATTGGTAATGCTGATGGTCCTCAAATAATGGATAGCATAACCTTCCCTGCTGATTGTGGTGAAGATAATGGTTCGGTTACATTGATACCTTCTAGCTACAATTATATGTGGTTGCATGATAACGGTACTGGATCAATGAGATCTGATTTGGCAGCAGGAACATACGAAGTCGTAGTGACTGATCCTATGAGTCCTGAATGCCCAAGTATCATTGATGTTGAAATTACTCAAATGAGTGAATTTGAACCAGTTGCCACCATCAATGCAGAACCTGATTGTGGTGAAGCGAATGGTTCAGCTACAATTTCTGTTGCTGACAATGCATCAAATTACAACTTCGACTGGAGTGATGGTGGAACGGGTTCTACTAGAGATGATTTGGCAAGTGGCGTTTATAGCGTGACGGTATCTAACCCATCTGGTTGTGAAGCTGAAACATTGTTTACCTTAACAGATAATGTAGCAGGTGCAACAGTAACAATTGATGCTGAAACATCAGTAAGTTGTACAGGAGATAGTGATGGTTTAATTAATTATTCCGTATCACTTGATGCTGGATTTGCAGCGCCAGCTACAGAGCAGATTGTTGACGAAAGTGGATTTACATTTACAAATGGTAGCCTATCAGCTGGTAACTACTGTGTAGTCGTAGAAGATGCAAATGGTTGTCTTGCGGGTGAAGCTTGCTTTACCGTAACGGAACCTGAAGCAATAGATGTAGAGATGGCTGTATTAGATGGCGATTGCACAGAAGGTGGTTCTATCATGTTGACAGTATCAGGCGGAAACGGAAACTACGCTTACAACTGGGCTGACATTTCAGGTACAACCAACCTTGCTGACAGAACGAAATTGGAAGAAGGAACTTATAATGTTACGATAGTAGATGCTGAAGGTTGTTCTTTAGCCATTAATGGAATTGTAATCGGTAACGATTGTCCTGATAATTGTGATGCTCCTGAAGCTACATTCACTGTACAAGAAGCTACTTGTGGCAATGCAGATGGTAGTATTACATTGAACGTTTCTGGCAATGCTACAGACTATACTTATACTTGGTCTTCAAACGTAAGTACAAGTACTGCAGCATCTGGATTAGCTCCAGATACCTATGCTATTACCATTGCAAATGCTATGGAGCCTGCTTGTCAAACAGTGATTTATGCTGCGGTAGGCCTTTCTGACGGACCTCAAACAGAGGTTACCTTTACCAACGCTTCTTGCGATGAAGGGGGTACCGTTTCTATCTCACCATCCAACTTTGTTTACTCTTGGAGTGACAATGATATGGGGGCGGAAAGAACAGGTCTTCCATCAGGTATTTACTTTGTAACTGTAAATGATTTAGGTTCTGAATGTGTTGATATTCTTACAATAGGAATTGAAGATGATTGTCTTGCTTTAGCATGTGAAATACCAACGATAACGGTAGACACACAAGAGGCTACCTGTGGCAACGATAATGGAGAAGCAAGAGTGATGGTAAGTGGTACAGCATCCTCTTATACTTATACATGGTCTAATGGAGGTAGTACAACCAATACAAATGCTAACTTGTCGGTTGGTGCTTACACTGTAACGATAACAGATATTAATGATTCAACTTGTTTCTTTGAGGAAATGTTTTCTATAGAAAATGTGGACGGTCCTCAAGCATCTATCGAAATGATAACACCTGCAGATTGTAACGGTCTAGGTGGAGCAACACTTTCACCTGCATCTCTTACATACAGCTGGAGTGATGGCGGTACGGGTGCAGATAGAGATGACCTTGCAGTGGGTGACTACATGATTACCGTTTCTGCTGATGATGATTGTAAGAATGTACTTATTGTAAGTATAGAAGATGCTTGCGATATCCTACCATGTGAGAAGCCATTAGTTACGACTCAAGTAACAGATGCAACTTGTGGTAATGTAAATGGAGCAATCGAGTTGACAGTGAGCGGTGACGGTGGAGAATATTTCTACAATTGGTCTAATGGCGCAACCACTAGGTCATTAGATAATATTGAAGGAGGTACTTACTCTGTAACAATTATCGACGCTGATGATACAGATTGTACGACGGTAGAAGATGTAGTTGTACAGAATTCTGACGGACCTGACGCAATAGTTGACTCTATTACAGATGCAACTTGCGACTCACCAGGTCAGGCAATTTTAGCTCCAGCTAATTTGACTTACAGTTGGAGTGATGGCGGTACGGGAGCAACTAGAAATGACCTTGTAGCGGATACTTACTTTATCACTGTTACAGATGATGATGATTGTGAAAACTTCTTAGAGTTGACAATTGTAGATGCTTGTATAAGTACAACGTGTGAATTACCAATAGTATCTATCAGTTCTCAAAATACGATCTGTGATGAAGCAACAGGTGCAGCTACAGTGACCATAGTTGGCTCAGGAGATTACGATATCTTATGGTCTAATGGTGAAACAACTGCTACGATAGATAATTTAGAATCTAACGGTTACTCCGTAACTGTAACAGATACAAATGACGCTAACTGCTCAGTAATAGAAGATATATTTATTGAAAATAGTGATGGTCCTACAGCGATTGTTGACACACAGGATGCTACTTGTGGCAATGCTGATGGGTTGGCTGTACTTAACCCAGGTAACTTAACTTATACTTGGTTTGATGGTCTTATTGCTAACAATAGATCAGACTTGCCAGCAGGTACTTATAGCGTTGTGATTAGTGATGACGATGATTGTAAAGGATTCATCGAAATTACAATTGAAGAAGATTGTGATCCTGATGAATGTACAGATCCTATAGTTTCAAGTATCGATGTAGAAAATGCAACTTGCGGAAATGCAGATGGAGCAATTACATTGACCGTATCAGGTGAGGTAACTTACAACTGGTCTGGAAATGTTAGCGATACCAACATGGCTGAAAACTTAACAGCAGGTGTTTACACCGTAACAATTACAGACGCTGATGATGAGACTTGTACCACTGAAGAAACCATCATCGTTACTAATTCAGATGGACCAGTTATCATCATAGAAAGTACAACAGATGCTGATTGTGATGAGTTAGGAACAGCTGTATTAGGACCAGATAACTTGACTTATGAATGGAGTGATGGCGGTACAGGTACAACAAGAATTGACCTTGCGGCTGGCACATATATTGTAACTGCAACTGATGACGATGATTGCGAAGGCTTCATCGAAGTAGAAATCGGAGATGACTGTACCACAGGTGGTGGATGTACAAATCCTCCAGTAGTTGGCAGCATCTCAATTGACGATGCAACTTGCGGTAACGAAGATGGAACAATTACATTGACCGTATCAGGTGAGGTAACTTACAGCTGGTCTGGAAATGTTAGCGATACCAACATGGCTGAAAATTTAACAGCAGGTGTTTACACCGTAACAATTACAGACGCTGATGATGAGACTTGTACCATTGAAGAAACCATCATCGTTACTAATTCAGATGGACCTGAAGCACAAATAGTAAGTACAACTAATGCAGGTTGTAACGCATTAGGTTCTGCTACCTTAGCTCCAGCTACCTTAGCATACCAATGGAGTGATGGGAATACAGGAAATATGAGAGATGACTTAGCCGCTGGTACTTATATCGTAACCATAACGGATGCGGATGATTGTGAAAACTTCATCGAAGTAGAAATTGAAGATGATTGTGTAACAACAACTTGCGACGAACCAAGTATCGTTGTTGACATCTTGAATGCTACTTGTGATAATGAGAATGGAGGTGCAGTGGTTACAGTTACAGGTCCTAGCGACTACGAGATACTTTGGTCAACTAATGAGATTACAATGGGTATTAGCAGTCTTGAAGCAGGAGCTTATACCGTTACTATCACAGATGTTAATAATCCAGATTGTACTTTCGAAGAACTTGTAGTAGTAGGTAATGAGGATGGCCCTCAAGTGACTATCATGAGTTCTGAAGATGCTACTTGTAACAATAACGATGGAGAAGCTATATTAATGCCGGCTACTTTAATGTACACATGGAGTGATGGTGGTACAGGTAATGATAGAGATGATCTAGCAGCAGGTATGTATGTAGTTACTGTATCGGATGGTACGGATTGTGCAAATTTCATCGAAGTAGAAATCGAAGATGATTGTGACCCTATGATGCCTGAGTGTGACTTAGAAGTTACAGATGCTATGGTTACACCATCAATGTGTGATGAAGAAGAAGGGGCTATCAGATTAATCTTAAACGATGATGTCGATGACTATACTTTCGCATGGACACTAATGTAAGTACAACAGATGTTGCAGAAGACTTGGCAGCAGGTACATATATTATCGTTATTACAAGTATAGAAGATCCTACTTGTAGCATAGAATACACCATAGGTGTAGGCAATAGCGACGGACCTGAGGCAGAAGTTGACATGACAACAGCAGCAG
>CANNZV010003832.1:0-53303 GCA_947561585.1 Caprella mutica | reverse complement strand
TACTTGGATTCACTGACACCATTTGTATCGGAACTGATAGCCTAGTAGGTGAAGTGGATACCATCTTCAATGATTGTGAAGACTTATCAGGATTCTTTGTAGACTTTGCCTTGATAGATGGAACAACCTGTTTTGAATACACTGGTGAAGCAATTGGGTACGGATACTGCCTGTATAGTGATTTGCGATCCTTAATGAATTGCGATACGACTATATTAGTTGTAACGGTCACACCTCCACCAGTGATACTGTAATTGTAAACATTGAAATAGGTACAGATTCGCTTTATTGCGTAGATACTACCTCTCTGATGGGTACTATAGATACCTTCTACAATGCATGCGCTGATACTTCAGCATTGGCAGATAGTTACAGTCGTCTTTATCTTTGATACGGCAACCTACTGCGTAGGTTATATAGGCATGGTGACTGGGATCAGATACCGCCTGTATAGTGATATGTGATATGCTAGAATGCGATACAACGATACTGGTTGTAAATGTGTTGCCAGAAGGAAGCATCCAACCACCTATTGCAGTTGATGATGATACATTGACCTTGTTCAATGAATCCATTACCATCAATATCCTAGGTAATGATACGCTATTTGGTGAAGATGTGATAGTCGATCTCTTTAATGGTACAGATACAGAGTTTGGTACTATCGAACTCACAGATGACAATGAGGTGCTTTATACACCTGATTTAGATGTGTGTGGAGAGGTTGATAGTTTCATGTATGCGATTACTACGCCACTAGGTTCTGATACTGCAACAGTATTTATACGTATACTCTGTGAAGAAATTACAATCTTTAGAGGGTATGTCACCAAATGGGTGATGATATCAATGATTCCTTCGTAATACTAGGTATTGAGAGATGCCCAGATGCATTAGTATGTGTATACAACCGTTGGGGCAATCAGGTATTCCGTCAGGAAGGTGGCTATAATAATGATGATGGATGGAAAGGTACTTGGAATGGTCAAGATCTGCCAGACGGTACTTACTTCTATATGATTGATACTGGAGAAGGAGATAAATACTCCGGATATATCCAGATACATAGATAAAAATCTTAATGGGGGAGAAGTCATCTGTACTGCTCCTCTAATAAGACTAAAGATTATATTTATTACAACTGAGGTTTATGTTAGAGCCAGACAATGCAAATTGTCTGGCTTTTTTTTTTATGAATAATCATAAATCCTTTTTTTAGTTAAAAAATTAATATGTCTTAATTATCTTCTAACAAATAGACTAAAACTATAAATTTTGGAAATACAGCGAAAAGTATCATTTATTTTTTTAGCTTTTTCTAAGTCTTATGATAATTTTAACTAAAAAAATACAATTAAATATTTGATAATCAATATATTATATATATATATAAAACTATCCCAAACTATATAAAAATACCCTAAGTAGTGTTATTTTATATTTTCTATAATAGCGTATAAGTGGTTGATAATCAATAATATAGGGCGGATATCTTTGTTGTATTAAAAAAAAAAAAATACACATCAAAACGTACCCTGTATCGGGTATTTTTTGTTTAAAAAACATTAAAATAAGGCCTTAGTATGGACTCTTGATCTCATAAAGTGACACTTTGCACTAACAATATCCCCATCTATAATACAATCTACAGAAAAACAATTAACTACTTCCATTTTTTTATTATGCCTATTTGATTAGCATTATAGAAGAAAAAGACAAACCCATATTTCAAACCAAATATTGAAAACAATCAGAGTACAATAAAAACATATACTTACTCCCAATGATATATGTTTTTTTTTGGAATGGCTATTGCATATTATTCTTTTTGAATAAATACTATGCAGTAGTATCTAGCAACTATTCTGATAAATAGCTGTTTTAGGTATCTCTTGCTTTTTTTAAAAATTACTACCCCCACACATATATATACTTCCCCCCAAAGTTTTTATTCCCCCCATGGTATAAAAAATTATTTTTTGAATTTAAATTAAATAAAGCAACCGCTATGGGACTTCGTCTTTTACAGTTCTTCGGACTCGATTAGGAAATCAAATTTCCTGACAGTTGGCAAATCATTATGGTATGTTCAGTACTATGTCTATTTGCTGGATTATTATTCTCTTTTACTTTTGAGAATAAACCACTAGAGAATTCCGATTCTCAATTACACAGTAACGACTTATTTACAACTAACCCTTATTTCGTATTGGAAGAGATTCCAGGAAAGTTTCGAATGGTGAAGGCTGTGTTCAGCGATTACGAACTTATACTTCGTCCTGAAGTTGTTAGAATATTATGCTACTGATGGTGCAGATGATATGGCTCATTTTGCATTTTGAAGATTGGCAATCAAAATATTCAACCAGATGGAGTTAACATGGTTTTCCAATGAGAATATTCCTATTAAAAATAAGGCAATGGCTGAATATTTTAAGGGGCAACGACATGGAAGTCACCAAATACGAAAAGGTTGTTTACAGAAATAATTTATGACACATCTAGATCTAGAAGGTAAGTTTCAATACTGAAGGCGGAATCCTTGTAGAACTGAAAGAAAAGAAAAAAGGCGCTGCTATAAATTTAGCATGAAGCCCAGATTCATGTCTTCTGAATACAATACGACACAGAAATCTATAGCCCTTCCCAAATCAAAAAAATCATTAAAGATAGAATCCAGTATGATAAGGTTGGCTTTCGTAAAAGGCAAAGGATTCAAAGTCAAAAGACCTGAACAGAATTCTGAAAATCTATCATTTGACATAACACTAAAATAAATAAAGAATGAACATAAAAAATTACACTAAACAATTATGGAGGCTAGGCCTCTACTTTCTTTATTTATAGTAGTCGCCCTTTCTCCTATTTATTCCCAGACGGGTACCCATAGTGGGGGAGCCGCGGGAACCATTACTTATAATGGGAATACCTATCAAGGGTTTTGTTCCGACAAATCGGGGTAGTTCGCCACTGAATGGTGACACCTATACGGTCAATAGTATAACTGATAACTCTAATGCAGCTAATGCATTAGCAGCTCTCAATGATGGTTATACTTTAAGTGAAATTCAAAACGCCATTTGGTACTTCACAAATAATGATTTTCCATCTTCTGGTAATGTAGCATGGGAGATTATTTTTAGAGTAGATAATGGCACCTATAATTATACAGGTACTTCTTGGACTCCAAGTGACCCTACTTATCAACCGATTGTTTCGGAGAATATTACTTGTTCTCGTCCTACTATCTCAGCATCTGCCAATCCTTCGGGTTGTTCAGGATCTAGTCCAGTAAATAATGGATCTATTTCTGTTTCAGCATCTGGAGGTGGTTCTGGTACGATGTATTATAGGTTGAATAACGGAAGTTGGCAAACAAGCAGCTCTTTTTCAAATCTAGCTGCAGGCACTTATACGGTATATGCTTCTAGAAATACATCTATTTCATCCTGTATATCAAGTAGAACAGTTACGGTAACACAAAATTCTTGTCTTCCAGCCTGTACATTGACTTGTCCAGCTGATGTTACCATCAATTGTGGCGAATCAATCAATCCTTCTAATACAGGAAATCCTGCTACCGCCTGTAACAATCCTACATATACGGATAGTAGTACAGGCACTTGTCCTGAAGTTATTACTAGAACTTGGACTACAGAAGGTTCAGGAGGAAATTCAGGAGGAACTACTTGCAATCCTGTTACATTAGCAAGATGGGATATGGAAGATTGTGAATCTCCTTATGAGGATTACTCTGAATTTACAGCGGTTTATCCCAATACACAAGGATGTCTTACTGTATCAGCATCCAATGTTTATAGAGAAGACGGAAGGCACTCCTGTTTTGCAGATAACAATGGTGGTACTCCTTCTATGTGTGTACTCTTCCTTAACCCGACATCGTCCTTCTCTAATGACCACCCAAATGCTGTACGATTAAATGTTACTTTTAGTCCAGATCCTGGGACAACAGCTACTTTCACTGGACTTAGTTTTAAAGAGCTAATTCTTTTAGATTTAAGTTATCCACAACAATATGGTTTAAGAGTACTTAAAAATGGACAAGAAATTTTCAAACAAACGGGCATTAATACAACGGCAAGCTGGTCTGTAGAAAATTTTGACTTTAGTAATGATTCTGATTTTACAGTATCTACTTCTACCTTATTCGAGATTGAAATATTACCTTACAATTTTACAAGTTCAATATTCCTTCAAACATGGGATCTTGATGACTTTGAAGTATATGGATGTTCTATGTCCTGTACGGATGAGGTTACTTGTACACAAAGAATCACAATCCAAGATAATACTAAACCAACTTTAGTTGGTCTTCCTAGTAATGTAACTGCCGATTGTGACAATATCCCAACGCCTCCAACTGTAACCGCAGTAGATGCTTGTGATAATAATGTACCTGTACAGTTTTCAGTTTCAGATAATCAAGGTACAAATCCTGGTGATTGTTCTTATTATGAGTATGACATAACATGGACTTGGACTGCAACCGATGATTGTGGAAATGTAGAATCAATGACTAGAACAGTAACAGTTAGAGATAATGTAAATCCTGATATTTTCAATCCTGCAGATAATTTGACTGTAGAATGTGATGGCTCAGGCAACACTTCACAATTAAATACTTGGTTGAATAATAATGGAAATTCAGCTGCGAGTGATGATTGTGGTGAAGTATCATGGACTAATAATTATAGTAGCGTAAGTAATCAATGTGGTGAAACAGGAACGGCAACAGTTACCTTTACTGCTAAAGATATTTGTGGCAATACGGCTCAAACTACAGCTACTTTTACTATACGTGATACTCAAGGACCTGCTATTACTAATGCAAGTTCTCAAACCGTAGAATGCGATGGTGCTGGAAATGATAGTCAATTACAAACATGGTTAAATAATAATGGTGGAGCTACAATCACAAGCAATGCATGTGGCACAGCTTCTTGGTCTAACAACTACCCAGGTACACTTACAAACGAATGTGGTGCTACTGGAGGAAGAACGGTTACCTTTATTGCAACCGATGATTGTGGAAACACTTCTACTTCATCGGCTACTTTTATAATAGAAGATACCGGCGAACTTAATATCACATCTGAACCTAGAAATGAGGTAGTAGAATGTGATGGTAATGGAAATACAACACAATTAAACAACTGGTTGAATAGTAATGCAGGTGGTACAGCTACTGATGATTGTAGCGATGTCTCTTGGACCTATTCTATTACAACCGATATTGATGGTTGTGGTGGTTCTAATAAAACGACTTACGAATTTATCGCATCAGATGATTGTGGTAATACTAAGAAAAGGACTGCTTCTTTCACAATTGAAGATAAAACGAATCCAGTTATTTCTGACTCGCCTGCTGATGTTACCGTAGAGTGTAATATGTTGCCAGGTGCTATTTCTATCAATGATATCACAGCTACAGATAATTGTGATAATGATTTAGATATACAAATCAATGAAGTAAGAACAGACGGAGTTTGTAATGATTCTTATACATTAACTAGAACTTGGGTTGTAACGGATCGTTGTAGCAATAGTACTAGTGCAACGCAGAGAATCACTATACAAGATACGTCTAATCCTTCTTTGGATTTAGAAGCTTCTAATCAAACAGTAGACTGTGACGGTGCTGGTAATACTGCAGACATTCAAGCTTGGTTAGCTGATAATGGTGGAGCTTTTTCTTCTGATAACTGCTCAGGCGAATCCAATATCACTTGGTCAAATAACTTTGATAGATTAAGTGACTTGTGTGGTGAAACAGGCTCAACTACAGTAATTTTTACTGCATCAGATGATTGTGGTAATACGATATCTACTACTGCTACTTTCACAATAAGAGATAATACAAATCCAACTATCAACAATCCTGCAGATGATATAATAGTAGAATGTGATGGAAATGGAAATACAACAGACCTTCAAAATTGGTTAAACAATAATGGTGGAGCTGGTGCAGTTGATGACTGTTCAAATGTGGTTTGGTCTAATAATTACGTTCCTGGAAGTGGAGTGAGTGACGAATGTGGTGCGACTGGAAACGTACCTGTAATCTTTACAGCTACGGATGATTGTGGTAACTCATCAATCACAACGGCTACTTTTAGTATAGAAGATTCTGGATTGCCAAATATTACAACTGACCCTACTAATGAAGTAGTAGAGTGTGATGGCAATGGAAATACTGCCCAATTGCAAGCATGGTTGGATGCTAATGGAGGAACTGGTGTCGCTACAGATCTTTGTAGTGATGTTACATGGACATACGTATTAGTTTCAGATGTAGAAGGATGTGGTGGAACAAGTAAGAAAACTTACGATCTCACACTATCTGATGATTGTGGTAATACTAAACAAAGAACAGCTTCTTTTACTATAGAAGATACAACTCCACCTACGGCTGTTTGTCAAGATGTTACTATACAGATAGGAAATAGTTGTTCAATAGCAAGCATTAATACTGATGACATTAATAATGGGTCTTCAGATATTTGCAGTGATATTTCAAATGGTTTCTCTTTAAGTCAATTAGATTATGATTGCGTAAACGGTGTAGGTGACAATCCAGTTACTTTGACTGTTACTGATGTTTGTGGTAATTCTTCAACTTGTAACGCTAGGGTTACTGTTGAGAAATTTGACCTTGCATTAAATACAGTATTAGCCACTGGCGAAGATGAAACAGTATATCCTGGACAGGATGTTACTTTTACAATTACTGTTTTCAATCAAGGTACACTAACCGCTTCAAATATTGAAATAGTAGATTACATACCTTCAGGTTTGACATTAAATGATTCTGATTGGTCACAATTTGGTAGCAATGCAATGATTACGCTACCTGGTTCATTAGCACCTGGTGCTTCTACTACGGTAGATATTACCTTTACAGTAGATCCTACTAATTCTGCAACTCAAATTGTCAATATGGCTGAAATAGCAAGTGCTGATGCACCTGCAGGTTTCACGTCTGATGATGTGGATTCTGTAGCTGATACTAATGCTAGTAACGATAGTGGTGGAGAAGTTAACTCACCAAATGATGATGAGATAAACGAAGGATGTTGTGGTAATCCAGGTGATGATGAAGATGATAAAGATCCAGAAGATATTCAAGTTGAAATCTTTGACCTTGCCTTAGACAAGAAATTGGCAGTAGGTGAAGATGAGCGTGTTTACCCAGGACAAGACATTACCTTTACGATTACTGTTTACAACCAAGGAACAGTTACTGCTCAATCTATAGAAGTAGTGGATTACATACCTTCAGGTTTGACCTTGAATGACAATGATTGGACCTTATCAGGTGGCAATGCAACGACAAGACTTCCAGGAACTTTAGCAGCAGGAGCATCAACAACTGTAGATATCACATTCACTGTAGATGCAGCAAATACAGCAGGACAGATAGTGAATGCAGCGGAAATCGCAGATGCACAAGATGAGAATGGAGACAGCGTAGCAGACGGCACTATTCCAGATAACGATTCTACACCAGATACCACAGATGGTAACGATAATGGTGGCGATGTAAATACCTCAACAGATGATTTAATCACTGATGATGGCACAACAGATGAAGATGACGAGGATCCAGAAGATATTGATTTACAAATTATGGATCTTGCTTTGGATAAGAAATTGGCAGCGGGTGAAGACGAATTAGTTTACCCTGGTCAAGATATAACCTTTACAATCACAGTATACAACCAAGGAACAGTAGCGGCATCAAGTATCGAAGTGACGGATTACATACCTTCAGGTTTGACCTTGAATGATTCAGATTGGTCAGCAGCAGGAGGTAATGCAGTGATTACATTGCCTGGAACCTTAGCACCGGGTGCTTCTACAACAGTGGATATTACATTCACAGTAGATGCAACAAATGTAGCAGGACAAATTGTAAATGCAGCAGAGATATCTGATGCGATAGATGATTTAGGAAATTCAGTAGGAGACGGTGCAGGCGAAACGCCAGACAACGACTCTACACCAGACGGTACAGATGGTAACGACAATGGTGGAGATGTAAATACAGCTACAGATAACCTAATCACAGATGACGGAACGACAGATGAAGATGACGAAGATCCAGAAGATATCAATGTACAAATCTTTGACTTGGCTTTGCGTAAGACTTTAGCAGCAGGTGAAGATGATACGGTTTATCCTGGTCAAGACATCACCTTTACGATAGAAATATTCAACCAAGGAACAGTAGCGGCTTCAAATATTGAAGTAGTAGATTACATACCTTCAGGCTTGACCTTGAATGATTCAGATTGGACAACGTCAGGTAACAATGCCATAATCACTTTAGCAGGACCATTAGCAGCAGGAAGTTCTACCTCAGTAGATATTACTTTCACTGTAGATGCAGCCAATGCAGATGCAAATTTAGTAAACTCAGCAGAGATTACAGATGCGGAAGATGAGAATGGTGACAACATCGGAGATGGAACTATTCCAGACAACGATTCTACACCAGATTCAACTGATGGTAACGATACAGGAGGAGATGTAAACACTTCAACTGATGATGAAATCAATGATGATGGCACAACAGATGAAGATGATGAAGATCCAGAAGATGTAAATGTGAAAATCTTTGACCTTGCCTTAGACAAGAAATTGGCAGCAGGTGAAGATGAGCGTGTTTACCCAGGACAAGACATTACCTTTACGATTACTGTTTACAACCAAGGAACAGTTACTGCTCAATCTATAGAAGTAGTGGATTACATACCTTCAGGTTTGACCTTGAATGACAATGATTGGACCTTATCAGGTGGCAATGCAACGACAAGACTTCCAGGAACTTTAGCAGCAGGAGCATCAACAACTGTAGATATCACATTCACTGTAGATGCAGCAAATACAGCAGGACAGATAGTGAATGCAGCGGAAATCGCAGATGCACAAGATGAGAATGGAGACAGCGTAGCAGACGGCACTATTCCAGATAACGATTCTACACCAGATACCACAGAGGGTAACGATAATGGTGGCGATGTAAATACCTCAACAGATGATTTAATCACTGATGATGGCACAACAGATGAAGATGACGAGGATCCAGAAGATATTGATTTACAAATTATGGATCTTGCTTTGGATAAGAAATTGGCAGCGGGTGAAGACGAATTAGTTTACCCTGGTCAAGATATAACCTTTACAATCACAGTATACAACCAAGGAACAGTAGCGGCATCAAGTATCGAAGTGACGGATTACATACCTTCAGGTTTGACCTTAAATGATGCAGATTGGTCAGCAGCAGGAGGTAACGCAGTGATTACATTGCCTGGAACCTTAGCACCGGGTGCTTCTACGACAGTGGATATTACATTCACAGTAGATGCAACAAATGTAGCAGGACAAATTGTAAATGCAGCAGAGATATCTGATGCGATAGATGATTTAGGAAATTCAGTAGGAGACGGTGCAGGCGAAACGCCAGACAACGACTCTACACCAGACGGTACAGATGGTAACGACAATGGTGGAGATGTAAATACAGCTACAGATAACCTAATCACAGATGACGGAACGACAGATGAAGATGACGAAGATCCAGAAGATATCAACGTACAAATCTTTGACTTGGCTTTGCGTAAGACTTTAGCAGCAGGTGAAGATGATACGGTTTATCCTGGTCAAGACATCACCTTTACGATAGAAATATTCAACCAAGGAACAGTAGCGGCTTCAAATATTGAAGTAGTAGATTACATACCTTCAGGCTTGATCTTGAATGATTCAGATTGGACAACGTCAGGTAACAATGCCATAATCACTTTAGCAGGACCATTAGCAGCAGGAAGTTCTACCTCAGTAGATATTACTTTCACTGTAGATGCCGCCAATGCAGATGCAAATTTAGTAAACTCAGCAGAGATTACAGATGCGGAAGATGAGAATGGTGACAACATCGGAGATGGAACTATTCCAGACAACGATTCTACACCAGATTCAACTGATGGTAACGATACAGGAGGAGATGTAAACACTTCAACTGATGATGAAATCAATGATGATGGCACAACAGATGAAGATGATGAAGATCCAGAAGATGTAAATGTGAAAATCTTTGACCTTGCCTTAGACAAGAAATTGGCAGCAGGTGAAGATGAGCGTGTTTACCCAGGACAAGACATCACCTTTACGATTACTGTTTACAACCAAGGAACAGTTACTGCTCAATCTATAGAAGTAGTGGATTACATACCTTCAGGTTTGACCTTGAATGACAGTGATTGGTCAACAGCAGGTGGTAATGCTACCATCACTTTACCAGGTACATTAGCAGCAGGAGCATCAACAACTGTAGATATCACATTCACTGTAGATGCAGCAAATACAGCAGGACAGATAGTGAATGCAGCGGAAATCGCAGATGCACAAGATGAGAATGGAGACAGCGTAGCAGACGGCACTATTCCAGATAACGATTCTACACCAGATACCACAGATGGTAACGATAATGGTGGCGATGTAAATACCTCAACAGATGATTTAATCACTGATGATGGCACAACAGATGAAGATGACGAGGATCCAGAAGATATTGATTTACAAATTATGGATCTTGCTTTGGATAAGAAATTGGCAGCGGGTGAAGACGAATTAGTTTACCCTGGTCAAGATATAACCTTTACAATCACAGTATACAACCAAGGAACAGTAGCGGCATCAAGTATCGAAGTGACGGATTACATACCTTCAGGTTTGACCTTAAATGATGCAGATTGGTCAGCAGCAGGAGGTAACGCAGTGATTACATTGCCTGGAACCTTAGCACCGGGTGCTTCTACGACAGTGGATATTACATTCACAGTAGATGCAACAAATGTAGCAGGACAAATTGTAAATGCAGCAGAGATATCTGATGCGATAGATGATTTAGGAAATTCAGTAGGAGACGGTGCAGGCGAAACGCCAGACAACGACTCTACACCAGACGGTACAGATGGTAACGACAATGGTGGAGATGTAAATACAGCTACAGATAACCTAATCACAGATGACGGAACGACAGATGAAGATGACGAAGATCCAGAAGATATCAACGTACAAATCTTTGATTTAGCTTTACGTAAGACTTTAGCAACGGGCGAAGATGAGCGTGTATATCCAGGACAAGACATTACCTTTACGATAGAAATATTCAACCAAGGAACAGTAGCAGCTTCAAATATTGAAGTAGTAGATTACATACCTTCAGGCTTGACCTTGAATGATTCAGATTGGACAACGTCAGGTAACAATGCCATAATCACCTTAGCAGGACCAATTGCTGCGGGTGCTTCTACAACAGTGGATATCACATTCACAGTAGATGCTAACGCAAGTATCGGTCAATTAGTGAACTCTGCGGAGTTAACAGATGCGGAAGATGAGAATGGTGACAACATCGGAGATGGAACTATTCCAGACAACGATTCTACACCAGATTCAACTGATGGAAATGATAACGGAGGAGATGTAAACACAGCTACTGACGATGAAATTAATGATGATGGAGACATCGACGAAGATGATCAAGATCCAGAAGATATTGATGTTCAGCGTTTTGATTTAGCATTGAAGAAAGTATTAGCAGCTGGCGAAGACGATACCGTTTACCCAGGTGAGGCTATTACTTTTACAATTGAAGTGTCTAACCAAGGAACAGTAGCGGCTTCAAATATTGAAGTGACAGATTACATTCCTTCAGGTTTGACTTTAAATGATGCAGATTGGGCAGCAGCAGGTGGCAATGCGACTATTGTAATTGCTGGACCTTTAGCACCGGGTGCGACAACTTCTGTAGACATTACATTCACAGTTGATGCTGCTGATGCAGCAGCACAAATTGTAAATGCAGCAGAAATCTCAGGCGCCTCTGATGACTTAGGAGACAATACTGTTCCTGATGATGATTCTACACCAGATGATACAGCAGGTAACGATGCTGGAGGCGATGTAAATACCTCAACAGATGATGAAATCAATGATGATGGCACAACAGATGAAGATGATGAAGATCCAGAAGATGTAAACCTTGAAATATTTGACTTGGCTTTGACTAAGACCTTAGCTGCAGGTGAAGACGAAAGAGTTTACCCAGGTCAAGATATCACCTTTACAATCACAGTTTACAACCAAGGAACAGTTTCGGCTTCTAATGTAGAAGTACTGGATTTCATTCCTACAGGTATGACATTAAATGATGCAGCTTGGGCACAACAAGGTGCTAATGCAGTCATCACTATTCCAGGACCAATTGCAGCAGGCGCATCTACTTCTGTAGATATTACCCTTACGGTAAATGCAAATGCAACGGCTGGTACATTGGAAAATGTTGCTGAAATACAAGATGCACAAGATCCTAATGGAGACAGTCCAGAGGATAATGATTCTGACGGAGATACTGACCCTAATAACGATTCTACAGTTGATAACGAAATAGATGATCCAAACGATGAAGATGATAACGACCCAGAAGAAGTAGATGTACAAATCTTTGACTTAGCTTTACGCAAAACGTTAGCTGCTGGAGAAGATGGTAGAGTTTACGCTGGTGAAGATATTACCTTTACGATTGAAGTATTCAACCAAGGAACAGTAAGTGCTACTGATATTGAAGTAACAGATTACATTCCTACAGGATTGACATTGAATGATGCAGATTGGACAACAGTAGGTGGCAATGCGACTATCGTAATTGCAGGTCCTTTAGCAGCAGGTGCTTCTACGACAGTTGATATCACATTGACAGTTGACGATGCAACAGTTGCAGCGGACTTAGTTAACTCTGCTGAAATTTCAGAAGCATCTGATGACTTAGGGGACAATACAGTTCCAGATAACGATTCTACGCCAGATGATACAGATGGTAATGATGAAGGTGGCGTTGTTAACTCAGCTGATGATGACGAAATAAATGAAGATGGTACACCAGGTTTCGATGAGGATGATGAAGATCCGGAAGATGTAAGAGTAGAAATCTTTGATGTAGCTCAAAATATTACTTTAGCTCCTGGCGAAGACGACAGAGTATACCCAGGTGAAGACGTAGATTTCAAAGTAACGGTATTCAACCAAGGTACAGTAACTGCGGAAGACTTAACGATTACTTTAATGATACCTTCAGGCTTGACATTGAATGATCCTAACGTTACAGATTTAGGTAACGGCATGGCAGAATTTACAATTGCTGGTCCATTGGCACCAGGAGCCATGTTGATGCAGATTATCAGCTTCACAGTTGATACAGGAGTTAACGCTGCTGCTGAATTAATCATTAAGTCTGAAATCTCAGAAAACTTTGATGACCAAGGTCAGTTGAATCCTGCAGATGTAGATTCTGTAGTAGATACAGACTTTGGCAATGATGCAGGTGGTACAGTAGATGCAGCAACAGATGATTTTGTAGACGGTGACGGTTCTGGTACGCCAGGCGACTCAGTAGCTGGTACAGATGAAGATGATGCGGATCCAGAAAATGTATTCTTAGAAATCTTCGACCTTGCTTTAGACAAGAAATTGGCTGCAGGCGAAGACAGTAGAGTTTATGCTGGTGAAGATGTAACCTTTACAATCACTGTTTATAATCAAGGAACAGTAAGTGCTTCAAACATTGAAATAACAGATTACATTCCTACAGGTTTAACCTTGAATGATGCAGCTTGGACAGGATTAGCGGGTAAAGCGACTACTGTTATTACTGGACCATTAGCACCAGGTGCTTCTACAACAGTAGATATCACATTGACCGTTGATGATGCAACAGTTGCAGCAGACTTGGTCAACTCAGCTGAGATATCAGAAGCGTCTGATGACTTAGGTGACGACAACGTTCCAGATGTAGATTCTACACCAGATGATATAGATGGTAACGATGCAGGTGGTGATGTAAACACTGCTACTGATGATTTAATTACGGATGATGGTACTACAGACGAAGATGATCAAGATCCAGAAGATGTAAGAGTAGAAATCTTTGATGTAGCTCAAAATATTACTTTAGCTCCTGGCGAAGACGATAGAGTATACCCAGGTGAAGACGTAGATTTCAAAGTAACAGTATTCAACCAAGGTACAGTAACTGCGGAAGACTTAACGATTACTTTAATGATACCTTCAGGCTTAACATTGAATGATCCTAACGTTACAGATTTAGGTAATGGCATGGCAGAATTTACAATTGCTGGTCCATTGGCACCAGGAGCCATGTTGATGCAGATTATCAGCTTCACAGTTGATACAGGAGTTAACGCTGCTGCTGAATTAATCATTAAGTCTGAAATCTCAGAAAACTTTGATGACCAAGGTCAGTTAAATCCTGCAGATGTAGATTCTGTAGTAGATACAGACTTTGGCAATGATGCAGGTGGTACAGTAGATGCAGCAACAGATGATTTTGTAGACGGTGACGGTTCTGGTACGCCAGGCGACTCAGTAGCTGGTACAGATGAAGATGATGCGGATCCAGAAAATGTATTCTTAGAAATCTTCGACCTTGCCTTAGACAAGAAATTGGCAGCAGGCGAAGATGATAAAGTATATCCTGGTGAAGATGTAACCTTTACCATTACAGTGTACAACCAAGGAACAGTTACTGCTTCAAATATTGAAGTTACAGATTACATTCCTACAGGATTGACCTTGAATGATGCTTCTTGGACAGCAGCGGGTGGCAATGCTACTACAACGATTGCAGATCCATTAGCACCGGGTGCTTCTACTACAGTAGATGTTACATTCACAGTAGATGCTACAAATGCAGCTACTCAGATTGTCAATTCAGCTGAGATATCTGAAGCGTCTGATGACTTAGGAGACAATACAGTTCCAGATAATGACTCTACTGCAGACGATACAGATGGTAACGATGCAGGTGGAGACGTAAATACATCAACAGATGATTTAATCTCTGATGATGGTACAACAGACGAAGATGATCAAGATCCAGAAGATGTAAACGTTGAAATCTTTGACTTGGCTTTACGTAAGACTTTAGCTGCCGGCGAAGACGAAAGAGTTTACCCAGGAGATGACATTACATTTACTATAGAAATCTTTAACCAAGGTACTATTGCGGCTCAAAATGTAGAAGTCTTAGACTTCCTTTCTCCATGTATGACATTGAATGATGCGGACTGGACATTAGCAGGTGGTGGCAATGCAAGCACAATAGTTGCTGGCCCTATTGCTCCAGGTGCTTCTACTACAGTTGACATTACAGTAACCATCTCTTGTGCTGATGCAGGTACAGAGAAGAACGTTGCTGAGATTCAAACAGCTCAAGATGAGGATGGTGAAACACCAACAGATAATGATTCTGATGGAGATTCTGATCCAAATAACGATCCTGAGCAAGATGATGAAATCAATGATGATGGAACTTCTGACGAAGATGATAACGACGGCGAAGAAGTAGATGTACAAGTATTTGACTTGGCCTTAGACAAGAAATTGGCTGCAGGTGAAGATGAGAAAGTATATCCAGGTGAGGATGTTACCTTTACCATTACAGTGTACAACCAAGGAACAGTTGCTGCTTCAAACATTGAAGTAGTGGATTATATTCCTACAGGTTTGACCTTAAATGATGCTTCATGGACAGCAGCGGGTGGCAATGCTACGACAACGATTGCAGGTCCATTAGCACCAGGTGCTTCAACAACTGTTGACATTACATTCACAGTAGCTGCTACTACAGCAGGTCAGATTGTAAATACAGCAGAAATTTCTGAAGCATCAGATGACTTAGGTGACAACACAGTTACAGACTTAGATTCTACACCAGATGATATTGCTGGCAACGATAACGGTGGTGTTGTAAATTCTGCTGATGACGATGAAATCAATGAAGATGGTTCAGCTGGTAATGATGAAGATGACGCGGATCCTGAAGATGTAAACGTTGAAATCTTTGACCTTGCTTTACGTAAAACTTTAGCAGCAGGCGAAGACGGAAGAGCGTACCCAGGTGAAGAGGTTACTTTTACAATCGAAGTATTCAACCAAGGAACAGTTACAGCTCAAAATATAGTAGTTGCGGATTACATCCCAGCTTGCTTGACATTGAGTGATGCTAACTGGACTATGAATGGTGCTAATGCAGAAAGAACAATTCCTGGTTCAATTGCACCGGGTGCGTCTACTGCTGTAGATATCACATTTACAGTTACTTGTACTGATGCAGGAACAATTAAGAACGGAGCAGAAATTCAGTCATCTGAAGATGAAGAAGGAGACAATCCTGCTGACGATGATTCTACGGAAGATTCTGATCCTAACAACGATAATGAAACAGATAACGAGATAGATAATAACGGTGGTGACGAAGATGATGCGGATATTGAAGAGTTAGAAGTTGAAATCTTTGATCTTGCTTTAGACAAGAAATTGGCTGCAGGTGAAGACGAGACAGTATACAAAGGAGACGACATCACGTTTACTATTACAGTTTACAACCAAGGAACAGTTCCTGCCACTAACATTCAAGTGACAGATTACATTCCTACAGGTTTAATCTTAAATGATGCTTCTTGGACAGCAGCGGGTGGCAATGCTACGACAACACTTCCAGGTACTTTAGCAGTGGGGGCTTCTACTACAGTAGATATCACATTCACAGTTTCTGGTACTGCTTCTGGTAGTTTAGTTAACGTTGCAGAAATATCTGAAGCATCAGATGACTTAGGTGATAACACAGTAAAAGATTTAGATTCTACTGCTGATGGCAACGATAGCAATGATGCTGGTGGAGATGTGAATACCTCAACAGATGATTTAATCACTGATGATGGTACAACTGATGAAGATGATTCGGATCCTGAAGATGTAAACGTTGAAATCTTTGACCTTGCCTTGACTAAGAAATTAGCAGCAAGCGAAGCTGACAACGAAGTTTACCCAGGTGAAGACGTTACCTTTACCATAGAAATATTCAACCAAGGAACAGTTGCAGCACAAAATGTAGTAATTGCGGATTATGTCCCATCTTGCTTAACATTGAATGATGCTAACTGGACTATGAATGGTGCTACTGCAGAAACAACAGTTGCTGGTCCTATTGCACCAGGTGCTTCTGTTACAGTTGACATCACGATGACAGTAACTTGTTTCGATGGTGATACCGTTAAAAATATAGCTGAAATTCAAGGATCTGAAGATGCATTTGGAGACAATCCAGATGATGAAGATTCTAACGAAGATAGCAATCCTAATAACGATGGCGAAGTAAATGATGAGATTGATAACGGAGGTGGAGATGAAGATGATGCTGACTTCGAAGAAATCGAAACAGGATTTATTGACCTTGCTTTAGACAAGAAATTGGCTGCTGGTGAGGACGATAAAGTGTACATCGGCGAAGATGTGACCTTTACAATTACAGTTTACAATCAAGGTACAATCCCTGTATCAAATGTAGAAGTAACCGACTACATCCCAACAGGATTGACATTGAATGATGCTAACTGGACTCAATCTGGAAATACAGCTACAACTAATGTAGGTGCGATTAACCCAGGTTCTACAGCAGTTATCGATATCACCTTTACAGTAACGGCTGCTACAGCTGGTACAATTGTAAATGGTGCTGAGATTAGCAGTGCACAAGATCCTAACGGTAATCAAGTAGGAAACGGTGCAGGTGAATCACCTGACTTAGATTCTACACCAGATTCAACTGATGGTAACGACGCAGGTGGTAGTGAAAACACTGCTTCTGACGATGCTATCGATGGAGACGGTACAGGAACACCGGGTGATACTAATGCAGCTACTGATGAAGATGATGCGGATGTTGAAGACATCTTTGTAGATGACTTTGATGTTGCCTTAAGCAAAACAGTTTCTCAAGCAGGACCTGTTAAGCCGGGTGACGATATTACCTTTACAATTAATGTATTCAACCAAGGTTCAGTACCAGCGTTGAACATTGATATCATAGATTACTTACCACCATTCACACAGTTGAGCGGAAGCGATACCAACGGATGGCAAGTAAGTGGCGGAAATGTTACGAACACAATTACTGGTCCTTTAGCACCAGGTGCGTCAACTTCTATAGAATTAGTATTGACTATCCTTGACGGTGTGACTACAGGATTTAGTAACAACTACGCTGAGATTTCTGACGCAGAAGATGAAAATGGAGTTTCTCCAGTTGATTCAGATTCTACTCCAGATACAACTAATGGCAATGATGCAGGTGCCTCTGAAGGTACACCTTCTGATGATGCTATAGATGGAGATGGTACAGGTGTACAGGGAGACGGCAATGCAGCTGGTGATGAAGATGACCATGATGTTGAGCAATTTGAAATATGTGATGGTGTTGCTCCAGTATTAGCTGGTGTACCATCTGATATTACAGTGGAGTGTGATGATCCATTACCAAACGCACCACAGATTGGTGTGGAGATAACAGCAACTGATTTTTCAGGCGACGATTTCGAAATCGTGCTTAATCAAACATCAACTCAAGGTGCTGCAGGTGATGATTGTTCAAATCATACTTACGAAATCATTAGAACTTGGACAGTAACAGATGAGTGTGCTAACAGTAGCCAAGCTACTCAAATCATCACTGTTGAAGATAATACTGCTCCAGTTATTGATCCTAATTTACCAGCAACTGATCAAACAGTAGCCTGTGATGGTCAAGGAAATATAGCGGACTTACAAGCATGGTTAGCTGACCAAGCAGGAGCCTTTGCTTCTGATGGGTGTAGCGATGTGACTTGGACGAATGACTTCACAACACTTAGTGATGAGTGTGGAGCATCTGGTAGTGCAACAGTTAGCTTTACCGCTTCTGATGAATGTGGTAATACAGTAACTACTTCTGCTACCTTTACAATAGAGGATACAACTGATCCTGTTATTGATAATCCAGCGGATAGCCAAGTAGTGGAGTGTGATGGAGAAGGAAATACTGCAGCATTGCAAGCATGGTTAGCCAACAACGGTGGCGCAACCAATGCAGCTGATGCTTGTAGTGACGTAACTTGGACAAATAATTTCCCTGGTACTTTGACTGATGAGTGTGGTGAGACAGGAACGCGTACAGTAATATTTACCGTTACTGATGATTGTGGAAACTCTTCTGCAACAGAAGCTACTTTCACAATAGAAGATGTAAATGCACCAACAATAACTACTGAGCCTACTAATATAGTTGTAGAATGTGGTGACAATAACGCTGCTGAATACCAAGCATGGTTAAATAGTAATGCTGGCGGTGTAGCAACAGATGCTTGTAGCGAAAATGTTACTTGGACTTACGTAGTTACAAATGATGAAGATGGTTGTGGTGGTACGAATAAGACTACTTTAGAATTCACAATATCTGATGACTGTGGAAATTCTAAGACTAGAATTGCATCATTTACTATTGAGGATACTACAGCACCAGTAATTGCTTCTTCACCTGCTGATTTAACAGTAGAGTGTAGTGACTTACCAGTGCCTGCTTCAATAGTAGAATTTTCAGCTACTGATAATTGTGATACGGATTTAGCTTACAATCATGAAGATGTAACTCAAGCAGGTACTTGTGATGATAACTTTATTATCGTTCGTACATGGACAGTTTCAGATAACTGTGATAATTCAGCTACAGTTATTCAAAGAATCACTGTTCAGGATATAACTGATCCAGTAATCAGCAATGTACCAAGCGATGAGACGGTAGAATGTAATGCAATCCCAGCTGCAGCGCAGTCAGGCGATGTTACAGCAACTGATAATTGTGATAATGATGTAACGGTTACCGTTGCGGAAACGACTCAGTCTGGCGTATGTGATGATGCTTACTTATTAGTAAGAACATGGACAGCGACCGATAATTGTGGAAACACATCAACTGCAACACAAACGATTACAGTAGAGGATAGTACTGATCCAGTAATCAGCAATGTACCAGGGGATGAGACAGTAGAATGTAATGCAATCCCAGCTGCAGCGCAGCCAGGCGATGTTACAGCAACTGATAATTGTGATAATGATGTAACGGTTACCGTTGCAGAAACGACTCAGTCTGGCGTATGTGATGATGCTTACTTATTAGTAAGAACATGGACAGCGACCGATAATTGTGGAAACACATCAACTGCAACACAAACGATTACAGTAGAGGATAGTACTGATCCAGTAATCAGCAATGTACCAGGGGATGAGACAGTAGAATGTAATGCAATCCCAGCTGCAGCGCAGCCAGGCGATGTTACAGCTACAGACAATTGTGATAATGATGTAACGGTTACCGTTGCAGAAACGACTCAGTCTGGCGTATGTGATGATGCTTACTTATTAGTAAGAACATGGACAGCGACCGATAATTGTGGAAACACATCAACTGCAACACAAACGATTACAGTAGAGGATAGTACTGATCCAGTAATCAGCAATGTACCAGGCGATGAGACGGTAGAATGTAATGCAATCCCAGCTGCAGCGCAGCCAGGCGATGTTACAGCAACTGATAATTGTGATAATGATGTAACGGTTACCGTTGCGGAAACGACGCAAGCTAGCGTATGTGATGATGCTTACTTATTAGTAAGAACATGGACAGCGACCGATAATTGTGGAAACACATCAACTGCAACACAAACGATTACAGTAGAGGATAGTACTGATCCAGTAATCAGCAATGTACCAGGCGATGAGACGGTAGAATGTAATGCAATCCCAGCTGCAGCGCAGCCAGGCGATGTTACAGCAACTGATAATTGTGATAATGATGTAACGGTTACCGTTGCAGAAACGACTCAGTCTGGCGTATGTGATGATGCTTACTTATTAGTAAGAACATGGACAGCGACCGATAATTGTGGAAACACATCAACTGCAACACAAACGATTACAGTAGAGGATAGTACTGATCCAGTAATCAGCAATGTACCAGGCGATGAGACGGTAGAATGTAATGCAATCCCAGCTGCAGCGCAGCCAGGCGATGTTACAGCAACTGATAATTGTGATAATGATGTAACGGTTACCGTTGCGGAAACGACTCAGTCTGGCGTATGTGATGATGCTTACTTATTAGTAAGAACATGGACAGCGACCGATAATTGTGGAAACACATCAACTGCAACACAAACGATTACAGTAGAGGATAGTACTGATCCAGTAATCAGCAATGTACCAGGGGATGAGACAGTAGAATGTAATGCAATCCCAGCTGCAGCGCAGCCAGGCGATGTTACAGCTACAGACAATTGTGATAATGATGTAACAGTTACTGTTGCAGAAACGACTCAGTCTGGCGTATGTGATGATGCTTACTTATTAGTAAGAACATGGACAGCGACCGATAATTGTGGAAACACATCAACTGCAACACAAACGATTACAGTAGAGGATAGTACTGATCCAGTAATCAGCAATGTACCAGGGGATGAGACAGTAGAATGTAATGCAATCCCAGCTGCAGCGCAGCCAGGCGATGTTACAGCAACTGATAATTGTGATAACGATGTAGAAGTTACATACAATGAAGTGACTCAAGGAGGAAATTGTGCAGCAAATTACTTAATCGTTCGTACATGGACAGCGACAGATAACTGTGGAAACACATCAACTGCTACGCAAACAATCACAGTAGAAGATACTACTGCACCATTGTTTGGAAATGTACCTACAGATGAAGTAGTGGAGTGTGATGATATTCCTACAGTTGTAGAACCAACAGTTACAGATAATTGTGATTCAGACGTTACTTTGGTAATGAATGAAAGTTCAACTCCTGGGGACTGTTCTGGTTCATATACCATTACACGTACTTGGATAGCTACAGATGACTGTGGAAATTCTGCTACAGTAACTCAAAATATTACTGTTGGAGATACAACTCCACCTGAATTGTTTGGTATCCCAGCTAACGAAGGTGTAAGTTGTAATGAGATTCCATCGACACCAAATAACATTTCAGCAACTGATAATTGTGATACGAATGTAAATATCGTATTTAATGAAACAGAGCAGTCAGGTGCTTGTGAAGATTCTTATATCATTATAAGAACTTGGACAGCAACTGATAACTGCGGTAACTCAACGGCTGCTACACAAACAGTAACCGTAGGTGATAATACACCGCCAACAATTACTGGTGTACCGGGCGATGAAACGGCAGAATGTGGTGAAACAATCGCACCAGCTAGTGGGGTAGATGCTACGGATAATTGTGATAATGATGTAACGCTTGTATTGAACGAAACTGAACAAGCAGGCGCTTGTGATGGATCATACACCATCATTCGTACATGGACTGCAACGGATAACTGTGGAAATGAATCTACAGCAACACAAACGATTACAGTAGGTGATAACACACCTCCAACCTTATCTGGCACGCCAGCAGACGAAACAGTAGATTGTGGAAACATACCTGCTGCAGCGGCAACCTTGCAAGCAACCGATAATTGTGATCCAAATGTTGAAGTAGTATTTACAGAAGATATTCAAGGAGACAACTCAGACTGTACACAATCTTACAACATAGTAAGAACATGGACAGCAACTGATGATTGTGGCAATGAAGCTTCTACTACACAAACAATCACAGTAACTGGTGATAATACAGAACCTACAATTACTGGCGTTCCTGCCAATGAAACTGTAGAATGTGGAAATATACCAAGCGCTAGTGCTTCTGATGTTACCGCAACAGATAATTGCGATACCAATGTAGAGGTTACTTTTGATGAAGTAACTCAAAATGGTGCTTGTGAAGATGCTTACACAATCGTAAGAACGTGGACAGCAACTGATGACTGTGGTAATGTGGCTACGGCTACACAAACAGTAACTGTGGGTGATAGTACACCTCCAACAATTACTGGTGTACCGGGCGATGAAACGGCAGAATGTGGTGAAACAATCGCACCAGCTAATGGGGTAGATGCTACGGATAATTGTGATAATGATGTAACGCTTGTAATGAGCGAAACTGAACAAGCAGGCGCTTGTGATGGATCATACACTATCATTCGTACATGGACTGCAACGGATAACTGTGGAAATGAATCTACAGCAACACAAACGATTACAGTAGGTGATAACACACCTCCAACCTTATCTGGTACGCCAGCAGACGAAACAGTAGATTGTGGAAACATACCTGCTGCAGCGGCAACCTTGCAAGCGACCGATAATTGTGATCCAAATGTTGAAGTAGTATTTACAGAAGATATTCAAGGAGACAACTCAGACTGTACACAATCTTACAACATAGTAAGAACATGGACAGCAACTGATGATTGTGGCAATGAAGCTTCTGCTTCTCAAACGATAACAGTTACTGGAGATAATCAAGAACCTGTAATAAGTGGTGTACCTGCTGATGCAACGGCAGAATGTGGCGAAACAATCGCTCCAGCATCATCTAATGTTACAGCAACAGATAATTGTGATGCTAATGTTGATCTTGAATTGAATGAAACAGAGCAAGCAGGCGTTTGCGAAGGTTCATACATGATCATTCGTACATGGACTGCTACAGATGACTGTGGTAATTCAGCAACAGCAACGCAAACGATAAATGTAGGAGATTCAACACCTCCAACAATTACAGGTGTACCATCTGATGTGAATGCAGAGTGTGGTGAGAATATCGCTCCTGCTAATGGTGTAAGTGCAACTGATAATTGTGATTCAGATGTAACGGTTGAATTGAATGAAACAGAGCAAGCAGGTGTTTGCGAAGGTTCATACATGATCATTCGTACATGGACTGCTACAGATGACTGTGGAAATTCAGCGACAGCAACACAAACGATAAATGTAGGAGATACAACGCCTCCAACAATTACGGGTGTGCCATCTGACATTAATGCAGAATGTGGCGAAACAATCGCACCCAGCTGCCAATGTTACTGCAACAGATAATTGTGATTCAGATGTAACGGTTGAATTGAATGAAACAGAGCAAGCAGGTGTTTGCGAAGGTTCATACATGATCATTCGTACATGGACTGCTACAGATAACTGTGGAAATTCAGCGACAGCAACACAAACGATAAATGTAGGAGATACAACGCCTCCAACAATTACGGGTGTACCATCTGATGTGGAATGCAGAATGTGGTGAAACAATCGCAGCAACTAATGTGTAGATGCTACAGATAACTGTGATACAGATGTTACGATTACAATGAATGAAACACAGCAAGCGGGAGTTTGCGAAGGTGCATACATGATTATTCGTACATGGACTGCTCTACAGATGACTGTGTAATTCAGCCACAGCACACACAAACGATAAATGTAGGAGATACAACGCCTCCAACAATATCAGGTGTACCATCTGACGAACAAGCAGAGTGTGGTGAGAACATCGCTATTGCTCCAACTGTAACGGCTACAGATAACTGTGATACAGATGTTACGATTACAATGAATG
This sequence comes from Caprella mutica, assembly GCA_947561585.1. NCBI lineage: Eukaryota > Metazoa > Arthropoda > Malacostraca > Amphipoda > Caprellidae > Caprella > Caprella mutica. Next base: position 28,867 of record CANNZV010003832.1, on the reverse strand, counting down.
AAACACAGCAAGCGGGAGTTTGCGAAGGTGCATACATGATTATTCGTACATGGACTGCTACAGATGACTGTGGTAATTCAGCCACAGCAACACAAACGATAAATGTAGGAGATACAACACCTCCGACAATTACAGGTGTGCCATCTGATGTTAATGCAGAATGTGGCGAGAATATCGCTCCTGCTGCGAACGTAACTGCAACAGATAATTGTGATTCAGATGTAACGGTTGAAGTAAATGAAACAGAGCAAGCAGGCGCTTGTGAAGGTTCATATACAATCATTCGTACATGGACAGCAACTGATGATTGTGGTAATACAGCGACAGCAACACAGACCATAAATGTAGGAGATACAACACCTCCGACAATTACAGGTGTACCAGCTGACGAAACAGCAGAGTGTGGTGAGAATATCACAAATGCTCCAAATGTAACGGCTACTGACAATTGCGACAATAACGTAAATGTAACAATGGATGAAACAGTGCAAGCAGGTGTTTGTGAAGATTCATACATGATGATTAGAACATGGACAGCAACTGATGATTGTGGCAATACGGCACAAGCGACACAAACTATCGAAGTAGGAGACAATACGCCTCCAACAATAGTAGGTGTACCAGGTGATGAAACAATTGATTGTGGTGCTACGCCAAGTAACCTAGGTAACGTTACCGCTACGGATAATTGTGATACCAATGTCAATGTAGAAATGACGGAAGATACCCAAGGTCAAGGTGGTGACTGTACTCAATCTTACTCAATCGTAAGAACATGGACAGCAACAGATGACTGCGGTAATATAGCAAGAGCAACTCAAACCATTACAGTGAGTGGAGACAATACGCCTCCAACACTTACAGGTGTACCGGGCGATGAAACAATGGAATGTAGCGACGCAGTTCCATCAAACAACGCTAACGTTACAGCTTCTGATGATTGTGATTCAAATGTTGATATTGCTTTTGATGAAATACAGCAAGTAGGTGTTTGTGAAGGTTCATATATCATCATCCGCACATGGACAGCAACTGATGATTGTGGCAACACTGCTCAAGGAACTCAAAGAATTGAAGTAGGAGACAATACGCCTCCGGTATTCTCAAGTGTACAACTAGAAATGGATGTAAATTGTGGAGAAGAGCCTCAGGTTATGAATCCTATTGCAACAGACAATTGTGATACAGATGTTACGATTACCATGAGTGAAAGTACTGCTGCAGGTGCTTGTCAAAATTCTTATACGATTACTCGTGTATGGACAGCGACGGATGATTGTGGTAATACGGCTCAAATTACTCAAACCGTTAATATTGGAGACAATGTGCCTCCAGTACTTAACGGTGTACCAGGTGATGAAACAGCATCTTGTAATGAAGTAGTAGCTACTCCTGCAAATGTAACGGCAACTGATAATTGTGATACCAATGTCAATATCTCTTATGATGAAGTAGAGCAAGCAGGTGCTTGTGAAGGTGCTTATATATTGATTCGTACATGGACGGCGACAGATGATTGTGGTAACGAAACTTCTGATTCTCAAACGATTACAGTAGGTGACGGAGAAGCTCCAGTATTTGCTAATACACCATCTGATATTACAATTGAGTGTAATGAAACTGTACCAATGGCTAATCCTACAGCAACTGATAATTGTGATGCTAATGTTGATATTACTAGTTCGGAGACAGAGCAGGCAGGAACTTGCCAAGATGCTTACTTGATCATTCGTACATGGACGGCAACAGATGATTGTGGCAATGCTGCTGAAATCAATCAGGTAATCACAATAATAGATAGTACAGATCCTATATTCTCTAACATACCAAGTGATATTACTTATGACTTGAAAGATGGAGAAACAGTTCCTGCTGCTGATAATGTTACAGCTTCAGATAATTGTGATACGGATGTTACGGTAACACTTGATGAAAATGAAACACAAGGCTGTTCTTACGAAATAACACGTACTTGGACAGCAACTGATAATTGTGGTAACGCTACTACGGCTACTCAGGTAGTAACTGTAATTGGTGAATTGGATCCTAGCATAAACGGTGAAACATCTGTTTGTAGTGGAGGTTCAATATCAATGTCAGCTACTCCTATTGGTAGTCAATATGAGTATACTTGGAACGCTACGGGTGGTCAGTTTGACAATCCAACTTCTAGCAACCCAACTTATAACATGACAACACCTGGTACTTATACTATCACAGTAGAAGTAACTAGTGTAGATGGATGTAGCGGTACAGCAACTACAACAGTAACAGTAACAGATGCACTTGAGGTAGTAGCTAATGCTACTCCGATATGCGAAGGGGCTACTTTAGAATTGACCGCAACAACAGGTGGGGTAAGTTACACTTGGACTGGTCCTGGAGGATACACTTCTAGTGCTCAGAATCCTACAATACCTAATGCTTCTGCTGATAAAGCTGGAGTATATACAGTTACTGTTGAGTTTGATAATGGTTGTACAGCTACAGCTGATGTAGATGTAAGCATAGGAGGCGAGTTAGCAGCTACTGTTGATTTCATGTCACCAATATGTGAAGGTCAAACCATTGAATTAGCTGCAAATGGAGGTTCTATTTACAATTGGTCAGGTCCTAACGGATTTACTTCTAGTAGCCAAACTGTATTAGTTCCAAATGCTATGATAGGTATCCACTCTGGTGCTTATACCGTAACAGTTTCTGATGCAACTGGTTGTTCTACAATACTTACAACTGATGTAGAAATAGTTCGTTCACCAACACCAACGGTATCTAGTAATAGCCCAGTTTGTGAAGGTGGTACACTTGAACTATTCGGAAGTGGGGGTTCGGAATACGCTTGGACTGGTCCTAACGGATTCAGTTCTACTGAGCAAAATCCAACCATTACTAATGTGAGCTTGATGACTGCAGGTACTTATACCTTTAGTGTAGAAGTGACGACTGCAGAAGGATGTATGACTAGTGAAAGCTTAGAAATTGTAATACTTGGAAACCCAGATATTACAGTACCAACTGAAAACATTGAAGTTTGTGCTGGCGAAACGATTGAGTTAGCAGCATCTGGTGGCTCTGAATATGTATGGTCTGGACCGAATGGCTACATGGCTTTAGGATCAAACCCAACTATTCCTAACGCTACTGCTGATATGTCTGGTATATATACTGTAGCTGCTTCTAACGGAGATAGATGTGAGGTCAATGGTATGATTACCGTAACTGTTGAAGATTGTGGTGGTTGTGATGCAGAGGCTTATATTGAGTTTGTTACACCTGAAAATTGTGATGATGAAAACGGTGTAGCTTCTCTAGGACCTGATACTTACTCATTCGATTGGAGTGATGGGGGTACGGGGGCTCAAAGATCTGACTTGACTCATGGCACATATACCGTTACAGCTACAGAATCTGAAGGTTGTACAACTACAGTAACAGTAGAGATTACGCAGACGACAGATTGTGGTGGTGTTTGTGTAGAACCACTTATTCAAGGTACTATGATTGATGACGCTAACTGTGGCGAAGCTACGGGTACTGCAACAATAACTGTAGCTGGAAATGCTGGTGATTACCAATACTTCTGGATACCTGATTCTGGTACATCTAATGCTACTGGTAATACTTACACAGGTTTAATTGCAGGTGCTTATCAAGTAGTTGTTACTGATCCTAACTTTGCAGATTGTTCTTCTTCTATCACCTTTACTGTTGGTAATGTTGATGGACCAGAAGTACTAGATATTAATACTACTGATGCTACTTGTGATAATGCTAATGGTACAGCTTCGTTGATACCTTCTAGCTTAAATTACATGTGGACTTATGACGGATTCAATGGTTCTTCTAGAAATGATTTACCTGCAGGTACTTACGAGGTAGTAGTTATGGATCCTATGGCTCCTAATTGTCCTACTGTTGTAGCTGTAGTCATTGGAGATGATTGTGATCCTAATATTGGTGAACAATGCGACATTGTATTGAATGTAAATGTAAGCAATGTTACTTGTGATGATAATGGTTCTATCCTATTAACAGTAACTGGCGGTGATGGCGATTATACCTATAACTGGGCTGACTTAACAGGAAGCATTGATCCAGATAATCGTACGAACTTGGCTGCGGGTACTTATAGTGTTACTGTTACTGATGGTGAAGACTGTTCAAGCACAGTAGAGAATATTGAAATTGGAGATGATTGTGATCCTGGTACAGGTGGCAGTGGAGATTGTGACTTATCAGCAAATGCAGTAGTTACTAATGCAGATTGTGATAATGGCGGTTCTATTTCGCTATCAGTTTCTGGTAATGTAGGTGAGACGGCTTACAACTGGGCTGATATGACTGGTAGCAATAATCCAATGGATAGAAATAACCTTGCTACAGGAACATACAGTGTTACAATAACTGATGAAGAGGGCTGTGAAAATGTAATCAATAACTTAATCGTCAATGAAGAATGTGATGAAGATGGTTGTGATTTATTGGCAACAGCATCTATTACTAATATAGATTGTGATAAAGCTGGTACGGCTACCATAACAATCACAGGTGGTACTGCACCATTCAACTTTAGTTGGTCTGATGGCAGCAACGATCAAGATCGTTCAGCACTAGATGAGGGTACTTACAGTGTAACGATTAGCGATGCAGCTAATTGTACTACTGAGATTAACGGATTAATCATCGAAGATGATTGTGATCCTACTAACCCTGGTGGCAACAACTGTAACTTGTCTATCAGTGCAGCTGTCAACAACATGACTTGCGATGAAGATGGTTCTATTATACTTACATTAAATGGTGGTCAATTCCCATACAGTTTTGATTGGGCTGACTTATCTAGCAATAACGAACCGCAAGATCGTACAGACCTTGTAGAGGGTTCTTATAGCGTAACTGTAACGGATGCCAATGGTTGTACTAGTGAAATGTCAGGTATGAATGTAGCGAATGACTGTGATACTAATACTGGAGGCAGTGGAGACTGCGACCTTTCAGCAAATGCTGTAGTTACTAATGCAGACTGTGATAACGGTGGATCTATCATACTATCTGTTTCTGGTAGTGACGGTTCATATACTTACAACTGGTCTGACTTGACGGGCAATGCTGATCCTAGTGATAGAAACAACTTAGCTACAGGTACTTACAGTGTTACAATTAGTGATGCTAGCGGTGAGTGCAATGCGGTAGTCATCAACAACTTGATTGTGAATGAAGAATGCGATGAAGATGGTTGTGATTTACTAGCAACGGCTGTAGTTACTAATGTTGATTGTGATACCGATGGTACCATTACTTTAACGGTAACTGGTGCTACGGGAACTATAAGCTATGACTGGTCTGATTTACTTGGTAGTAATGATCCTTCTAATCGTTCTGGTTTAGCAGTGGGTATGTACAATGTTACTGTAACGGATGGCAATGGTTGTGAAACAACTATTAGCAACTTACAAGTAGTTGATGACTGTGATCCTACTAATCCAGGAGGTGGAGACAACTGTAACTTATCACTAAGTGCAGCGGTTAACAACATGGATTGTGATACTGATGGTACTATTATCCTTACCTTAAACGGTGGAGATGCACCATACAACTTCAACTGGGCTGACGGTGCTTCTACGCAAGATCGTACTGGCTTAACGGCTGGTTCGTACAGCGTAACTGTAACGGATGCTAACGGATGTACAAGTGTCATGAGCAATATGAATGTTGACGATGATTGTGATTCAAATACATCAGATCAATGTGATATTTCTGCTAATGCAATTGTAACCAACATGGATTGTGATGCTGGAGGTGCTATCGTACTATCTGTTTCAGGTGGAGACGGTACCTACTCATACAACTGGGCTGATATGACTGGTAGTAGCAATACAATGAATAGAACTGATTTACCTACAGGTACTTATAGTGTGACCGTAAGTGATGCTAGCGGATGTACAAATGTTATCAATAATCTTATCGTTAGTGATGAATGTACTGAAGATGGCTGTGACTTAGTAGTCAACGCTACTGTATCTAATGTAGAATGTGATAGTGAAGGTTCTATATTATTACTCATCACTGGAAGCAACGGTTCTTATACTTACAATTGGGCTGATATTGCTGGGACAGATGATCCTAAAGATCGTATGAACTTGACAGCAGGTACTTACAATGTTACCATTACTGATGGTCAAGGTTGTACAGCAGCTGTTAACAGCTTAATCATTGAAAATGATTGTGATACAACGAATCCAGGTGGTGGTGACAACAACTGTAACTTATCTATAAGTGCAGCTGTCAACAACATGACTTGTGAGGATGAAGGTTCTATTTTCTTAACCTTAAACGGTGGAGATGCACCATACAGCTTTGTTTGGGCTGATGGCAATACTTCTCAAGATCGTTCTGGATTGACAATGGGATCATACAGTGTAACTGTAACAGATGCTGAAGCTTGTGTAAGCGTATTAAACAACATGGTTGTTGGAAACGATTGCCAACCTGAAGGTTGTGAGGTTGCAGGTGGTACATTAACTACTTCTGACTTACTAGAGGTATGTGCTGATGATGGAGAAGCAGATATGGTTAATGTTACTTTAACTGGAAACAACGGTAATAATAGTCAATGGATTATTACAGATGCTAACGGAAATATTCTTGAATTGCCTACGGCACCACCATTCAACTTTGAAGGTGCAGGTGCAGGTGTTTGCATTATTTGGAATATCTCTACAGACGGTACAGTTACTGGACTTCAAGTAGGAAACAACGCAAGTGATCTGGAAGGATGCTTCGACTTGAGTAACCCAATTACAGTAGTTAGAAATACTGGCGACGATTGTGGTACTAACCCAGGTGGTGGCAATGAATGTATAGAACCTGTAGTAAGTGATATAGATGTGACCAATGCTACTTGTGGCAATTCAAATGGTTCAGCTAGATTACTATTCAATGGTGCTGCGGCTGATTACACGTATACTTGGACGCCTAACTTAGGTACGCCAAATACTACGGACAACGGTCGTACAGACTTACCAGCTGGTAGCTACGAAGTAAGAGTGACTAATCCTGCTTTCGATGATTGTTACATGACAGTAACTTTCGCAGTAGGCAATAGTGATGGTCCTCAAGCTCAGATTGGTGCTACTGATAATGCTACTTGTAATACAGATGGTACAGCTAACTTATTACCAGCCAACTTCTCATACACTTGGAGTGATGGAGGTACAGGATCATTTAGAAATGATTTAACTGCTGGTTCTTACGAAGTTATCGTATCTGACGGTGGTACATGTGATAATGTACTTGTAGTTGTAATAGAAGATGATTGCGATCCTACAGATCCAGAAATCGGGTGTGGTGGTTCTTTTGAAACAATGACCGTTGCTTGTGAGCAAGATGGATTAGGTTATGTATGTTTAGATATACCTCAAGCTGATTATGAAAACTACGACGTATTTGTCGCAGGTGAAATTTACAGCGGACCTACTTTAGCTTGTGGTTTTGATACCATCATGAACTACGACTTCCACGTAATGCTTGGAGGTGGATTTACTGGACCTTATCACATGGATAACTGGACTATAAATGGTGAAATGTTCACAGGTCAGTTTGCTGATATAAATGAGCTTGTAATATTGATGAACCAGTGGGATCCAACAGGTAACTGGACAATCGTTCAGAACATTGAAAGAATTGTAGGTGGAAATCCTGACAATGAGTATGGTACTATGTTTATAAATCAATTAGCAGCATTAAATTCTAATATTGAAATGCGTGTTAATCAAGGATTTTTAGCATTAGGTTCTGCTATTGGAGGATTTGATGAAGGTACGTATGAAATTACGATACTTGCACCAAACGAGACTTGTCCGGATACTTTGCTACTGACTGTCAATTGTACGCCAGCTGGTCCTGCAGGAGATACTATCTTCGTAACGACACCTATACAGACAACAGTTGAGACTTGTATCTCTACTGATCAATTGGTTAACGGTGAGTGGGATACTATTGAATCTTGTGATGATCCTTCATTGGGTACATTAGAAATCAATGGCCAGACGGCTTGTATTACTTACACACCAGATGCTAATTCGGTAGCTGGAGATGAATTCGAAATGTGTATTGAGATTTGCAATAATGGAGATTGCTACACTACAGTAGTAATTGTTCAGTTGACTCCAATATGTACAGATGTAATAGACTTCTTTGAGGATGAAGAAATTACATTAATCGCTGAAGATTGTGATGCAGGTGCTAATTATTGTTTAGGTATTCCTTACAATGATATGATGGATTATATCCTTACTGTTAATGGTGAGTTATACGACGACTTCGGTGGATGTGGATTTGATTCATTATTTACTTACTCTTACTTAATGATTCCTGGTGAAGGTCAAACTGGTCCTTATAGCTTGGATTCATGGGTAGTAAATGATACCACTTACTCTGGTACATTCAATACGGTTCAGGAGTTAGTTGACCTAATGAATGAGTGGGATGCATCAGGTAACTGGATAATAGATGCTACTTCAGGGGTAATCATAAGTGACAATTCATCAAGTACTTATCAAGATATGATAATATCAATGTCATCTAATGGTACAATAAGTATGATTGAATTGAACTCACTATTCGTTCCATTCTCTATACAGGTAACACTTGAGGAGGGTATACACGAATTGGTGGCTACCAATATAACTACTGGATGTACAGATGAGATTACGATTACAGTTACTTGTACTGGTACGCCAATAGATGGAACCGTGATAGATACTACAATGATAGTCGGTACTACTGATACCTTATGCTTCGACTTAATGAACGTTGGTACGGTAACAGATATTGATAACCTTTGTCCTGAATCTTCTTTCGGAAATGTATCGTACATGCTTATTTCTGGAACACCTTGTATAGAATATACAGGTGAAACAGTAGGTGTGGATACTTTCTGCTTCGAGATTTGTGGAACATTAGGTTGTGATACGGTTACAACTATCATAGAAGTATTACCAGCTATTTATAGCTCAGGTGACACGATATACACTGATGTAGTAGTTACTAATTCTGATACTTTATGCCTTGATCTTGAAGATAATGTTACAGTAGAAAATATCTGCAATGAGTTATCTGGTATCAATGTATTCTTCGAAATATTGGAAGACAACTGTATCGAATATACGGGTGAAGAAATCGGAGTAGATACGGCTTGTATCGTTACTTGTGATCCTATTCAGAATTGTGATACTACAATAATCATTGTAAATGTAATACCTGAAATTGGCGAAACGCCACCAGTTGCTATAGATGATGATACAATCACGATTATCAATACACCGATAATCATTAGCATCTTAGGAAATGATACACTTTACGGTGAAGATGTAATTGTAGATATTATCTCTGACCCAGTTAACGGATCTGTAAATCTCAATCCTGATAATACAGTTGAGTATACACCAAATCCTGATTTCTGTGGCGAGGTTGATACCTTTAGTTACACGATTACTACACCAATGGGTACTGATACGGCGACAGTTTACATCAACGTACTTTGTGAGGAAATTACCATATTTAATGGTCTTTCTCCAAACGGCGATGGTATAAATGATACATTCACTATACTTGGAATTGAAAGATTCCCGAACAATACCGTTTGCATCTTCAACCGTTGGGGTAACCAAGTTTACCAGAAGCAAGGCTACAACAACAACGATGCTTGGGGTGGTACTTGGAATGGTAAGGATTTACCTGACGGAACTTACTTCTACGTAATTGACGATGGTCAAGGGGGTAAGTATAGCGGATACGTACAGATTAATAGATAATATGCACTGACAATAACCTGCCTTCTTTGGAAGGTAGGTATTGTCAGTAATCTTAAATTTTGAAATAGTCTTTTGAAGAAGACAAACCTATTATAAGAATCATATTATAACAGCCAAGTAAAATTTACTTGGCTGTTTTTCTTAGACAAATTTTGTAGAAAAATGCATAGCCTAATATACGGCTCAATTACAGTTTACAAGATTTGTTATAGAATCTTTTAAGAGGAATATTTTTTTGTAACAACAATAGACTTATTTAGGAACAAGTCTGTTGATTAACAATGTTTTATATATTTTATTATTTTAAATAAAATTGAAGCACCTAAGCAAATTATTTTTAATAATCAAGCTTTGTAAATTCACAGATTAATTTTAACGATTCATACATTGATAGATGAATTCATATTGCCCTTGCAGTTAAGGCATAATTATTGCATTACTATATTGAATATATATAGAAATAGCTACTGGAAAGGCTATTCTTTTTTAATGAAACTATACACAAATTTGCTATGAGAAGTACACTTATACTTTTAGCTTTTCTTTTTATTGCCCAAATTGGACACGCTCAACAGGATCCAATGTTTACTAAATACATGTTTAATAGCTTGGTATTCAATCCAGCCTATGCAGGTAGTCATGAACACATGTCTGTTCGCTTATTGTATAGAGATCAGTGGTGGGGCATTGATGGTTCTCCCGTCACTCAAAGCTTTACGATTCATACACCTGCAAGCGAACGTGTTGGTCTTGGGTTGAGCTTGGTCAATGATGATATTGGGGCTACTGGGTCTACTTCTGCCAATATTAGTTATGCCTATCGTTTTAAAATGGGCGAAGGCAAACTTTCAATTGGTTTGCAAGGTGGTATTATGAATTGGCGTGCCAACTACAATGACTTGAAGTATAGAGATCTTCAAGAATTAGATGCTGCCTTTAGTAATATTAATGCTAATCAATGGTTACCCAATTTTGGTGCGGGTGTTTTTTACTATCACAAAAATTATTACCTAGGCGTCTCTGTACCTCACTTGCTCAATCAAGAATTCAAACGTACACAAAATGTAGAACCTCAAAGTCAATTGCTTGATATCGCTCGATTATATAGACATTACTACTTTACAGCTGGAGCCGCTATTCCTTTAAATGGAGATGCGCTCATTTTTAAACCATCTATTTTGGTCAAAAGTGTTGGCTTGTTTAGTAGCTTTGTTGACAACAGTACAGCTGTTACCAACATAGGCACTCCTACTGAATTTGATATTGATTTATCCTTATTATTTTACAACACTTTATGGGTGGGGGGATCTTTTAGATCAGCTATTGAGAAATTTATAGATGAAAGAAGTTCTTTTGATTCTGTAGATATCTGGGCATCTGTCCAACTAACCAATGGCCTGAGAATAGGTGCCTCTTATGATTATACCTTAACCAAATTGCAGCCTTTTGCTCAAGGATCATTCGAAGTAATGTTGGGCTATGATTTTAAATATGATGTAAAACAAGTCAATACACCTAGATATTTCTAGTTAAGTAACGCTTAAAATTCAAACCCACTAGGGAAGTTATTTTTTGAGCAATACTAAGTGTTTTTATGAAGAAGCTGCATCTCGAGGTATATCGGGATGCAACTTCTTTGTTTTGAAAGCAGTGTTTACGTATTTCTAAAAAAACTTAAATATTTCTTTGTTCATATTGCAAAAAAGCTATATATTAGCATTATCTTAATATTTTCCCACGAATATATATCAGTTACCCCAAAAACACCACAATTCTGTTAACAGGATTGTGTACATTCTATTATTCCAACTGTCATTCCAACAAGATTAAGAAAAGATAAAACCACAACATACAGTTGAGAATAATTTATAATCCGCATCCCTTAAACCGTTTAATATATGAGAGTCAGGGCATCTATTTGCCTCTGACTCTTTTTCTTTTTCTGCTATCCATGAGCGCTTAAAAAACAAATCGGGAAGTTATTTTCTAAGCCCTATCAAAATCGTATCTTTACTAAAATTACTTTTTTGAACTATCGCAAAATCATACATATAGATATGGATGCTTTCTTTGCATCTGTGGAGCAAAGAGATAATCCCGATTTGCGTGGTCAGCCCATTGCGGTAGGTGGTGGAGGTAGGAGAGGAGTCGTTGCAGCGGCTAGTTATGAAGCTAGAAAATATGGCGTCCGTTCTGCCATGCCCGGTTTCATTGCCAAAGAACGTTGCCCACATCTGATATTTGTAAAATCACGTTTCCATGTCTACAACGAAGTTTCCCAACAGATTAGAGCTATCTTTTTTGAGTACACAGACTTAGTTGAGCCCTTATCTCTTGACGAAGCTTTTCTAGATGTTACGAACAATAAAAAAGGAATAGAACTCGCCACTCAAGTAGCAGAGGAGATACGGAAAGCTATATTTGAAACCACCCAACTCACCGCATCGGCAGGCGTATCTTTCAATAAGTTTTTAGCCAAAATAGCTTCAGATATCAATAAACCCAATGGTATGAAGCTGATTCATCCTGAGTCTGCCATCCCTTTTTTGGAGCAATTGCCCATTGAGAAATTCTTTGGAGTTGGAAAAGTTACGGCTCAGAAAATGCACAGAATGGGGATTTACAATGGAGGAGATTTGAAAAAATTGAGCAAAATAGTGCTTGGTCAACAGTTTGGCAAGGTAGGCATGCATTATTATAAAATAGTAAGAGCGGAAGACAATCGTCCTGTCAATCCCAATCGCATCCGCAAATCAATAGGCGCAGAACGTACCTTCAACGAAGACCTCAGCCAAATAGACAAAATGAAGTCGAAGCTGGAACCTATAATCAATACGGTTTTTGATTACATGAAACAACGAGACAATTTTGGACGGACGCTTACCTTAAAAATAAAGATGGCAGACTTCAAGCAAATCACCCGTAGCAAAACTTATCCTAGTGAAGTAAAGGATATGACTGTAATGACCCATATTATTTTTGACTTATTAGAAAATTGTTTTGACGAAATAGATAAAGTGAGACTGCTCGGCGTAGCCGCTTCCAATTTAGAAAGAGAACAAGGTTTAGATAACATACAATTAAAATTAGATTTTCCAGATGACAACTAAAACCCTCATTATTTTTGACATAGATGGCACCTTATTGTACTCCAATAAGATTGATAGTCTATGTTTTTCGCAGGTTTACCAAGAGATATATGATAGGGCCTTTCCCTCTATAGATTGGTCTATTTATCCTGATGTAACCGATACGGTTATTTTTGAATCCGTTATCAAAGATCAATTTGATAGACTCCCAACGGATGAAGAAATTGAGCATTTTAAGGATAAATTTGTAGATTTATTAGTCCAAAAACGAATAGAGAATCCAGCCGATTTTCAGCCCGTCCCCAATGCTAAAGACACGATTGTCAATTTGCTAAACGACGACCAATTTGTAGTAGGCATAGGTACAGGTGGGTGGCAAAAGCCTGCTTCTATTAAGCTTGCCCATGTAGGCATTCCTACTCAAAATTTATATATGAGTTTTGCTGATGGTAAATACACCCGAAACCATATCGTGCAAGACTCCATAGATGCCGCCAAAGCTGCTCATCCCAATATTGAAAGAATTGTTTATGTAGGCGATGCCCCTTGGGATATCAATACAACCCGAGCTATGCAGTTGCCCTTGATTGGTATTCGTTGGAAAGGAGACAAAGACCTTTTGCACAACTTAGGTTGTCAAACCGTTTTGCAAGATTATAGTGATTATCAATCCTTTTTGAATGCCGTAAAACAGGCGGTTCCACCTACTTAAAATTTGAAATGAACTTTTTAAATAGTAGTGTTGTTAATAAATTACAAACTTTTTAATAAAAAATATTATCGAGTTGTTGCATTTATAAAAATACATTGTATATTTGCATCGCCTTGTAAAAAAGGCGTCATATAGTTGATTTGGTAGCTCAGTTGGTAGAGCATTTGACTTTTAATCAAAGGGTCCTGGGTTCGAGCCCCAGCCAGATCACTTGTTAATTCTCTGAAGGTTCTAATTTGCTGTAAATCAGCACTTTAGAACCTTCTTTCTTTTGAGGCACTCCATCTCTGATGACTATTTTTCCTTATATCGTTTCTCAAATGTTTCACTTCTTTTTTTTATGCGCTTTATTATTTTTGTTGGGTAGATAGAATGGGGTCGATTAATTCTTATTCCTTACTTTTGTGTAAAACAAAATATCTTGAGAGACCTATTACTAATAACACCACCTTTTACCCAACTTAATACGCCTTATCCCGCTACGGCTTATTTGAAAGGTTTTCTCAATACAAAAGACATTTCTTCCTTTCAAATGGATTTGGGAATGGAGGTGATATTAGACATTTTTACGCCTGAAAAACTAACTCAAATTTTTGAATGGGCTTTTCAAAATGACACCATACAAACTGCCAATGCTCAAAGAATTTATACCTTAGAAGCAGCTTATATTGAAACCATAGAATCGGTTGTTGCTTTTTTGCAAGGTAGGCACCCGACCTTGGCTCGCTTGATTTGTTCTGAAAACCTACTGCCGCAAGCTTCTCGTTTCGATCAACTCGATGACTTAGAATGGGCTTTTGGTGCCATGGGGATGCAAGACAAGGCCAAACATTTGGCAACCTTGTATTTAGAAGATATCTCTGATTTTATTGTAGAATGTGTGGATGAGCATTTTGGCTTTAGCCGATATGCAGAACGTTTGGGGAGAAGTGCTAATGCTTTTGATGAATTGTACGCGCACTTACAAGGTGAAAAGACTTTTGTGGATACATTGACGCTCCGTATTTTGGAAGAAAGGATTAAGACACACCAACCCAAATTGATTTGTATTTCGGTACCTTTTCCGGGCAATTTATACAGTGCTTTTCGTTGTGCTCAATTTGTTAAAGCACATTATCCTCATATCAAAACAGCCATGGGGGGGGGCTTTGCCAATACCGAATTACGTTCCGTTACAGATACTAGAATTTTTGACTTTTTTGATTATATCACTCTCGACGATGGCGAATTACCGATTGAGTTGCTAGCAGCTAATGTCTTGAATCCAGCGTCAAATAATCCTAATCATAATTTTTATAAAAGAACTTTTCTAAGAGAAAATGGACAAGTGATTTACAATAATTTTTCTTTACGAAAAGATTATCCGCAAAGCGAATTGGGTACGCCTGACTACTCAGATTTGCTGCTCGATAAATATATTTCGGTGATCGAAATCGCCAATCCAATGCACAGCCTTTGGAGTGATGGGAGATGGAACAAACTCACCATGGCGCATGGTTGTTATTGGGGCAAATGTACTTTTTGTGATGTCTCACTTGATTATATCAAAAATTACGAACCTGTTACTGCACAGCTTTTGGTGGATAGAATGGAAACTTTGATTTTGCAAACGGGAGAAAAAGGTTTTCATTTTGTAGACGAAGCTGCACCGCCTGCCTTGATGCGCGAAGTAGCTGTCGAAATCATCAGACGAGGCCTCACGCTTACTTGGTGGACCAATATTCGGTTTGAGAAAAGTTTTACTGCAGACCTTTGTCGCTTGTTGCAGGCTTCAGGATGTATTGCAGTGTCGGGTGGATTGGAAGTGGCTTCTGATAGGTTATTGGAACTCATAAAGAAAGGGGTAACGGTAGAACAGGTGGCGCAGGTGACCAGAAATTTTACAGAAGCGGGCATTATGGTACACGCCTATTTGATGTATGGTTATCCAACGCAGACAGTACAAGAAACGGTGGATAGTTTGGAGATGGTCAGGCAGTTATTTGAGCAAGGCATTATACAATCTGGTTTTTGGCATCAATTTGCATTGACGGCGCATAGCCCTGTGGGTTTGAGTCCTGAGGAGTATGGAATCATACCCGAATACGCCGAAATTAGTTTTGCTAATAACGATATTCAATTCAAAGATAAGACGGGAATCGATCATGACCAATTCAGCTTTGGACTCAAAAAATCTTTGTATAACTATATGCACGGCATCTGTTTTGATTATCCTTTGCAAGATTGGTTTGATTTTGAAATACCTGAAACGACTATTGATAATAGTTTCATAATCAATGCTTTAGAGAAAGATGCTACGCTAATTACCAAATCTACAGCTAAAATTATTTGCTTGGGTGCTATGCCCTTGACTGCGGATTTTGTGCAAACAAAAAAGGGAAAAGAAGTGCTTATGATGGAAATGATTTTTCATTCCAAAGCAGAACACATAGCCATCCAAACAGAACAGCAAAAAGGGGAGTGGCTGCTTTCGATTTTGGAACGATTAAAAATTAATGATAATTCGCCGCTCACCTTTGCCGAAGTAAAAGCGGATTACGAATCCAATATAGGCGAAACTTTTGATTTGTTTTGGTACGCCGAAATTATGGATGATTTGAGGGCTATAGCTTTATTGGTGATTTAGTCTGAGGTGAGAAAGTTCTCTGTATTTCTTTTAAACCTTTCCCCTTCTTCCTCCTTTTAGTCGGAATTCCATCCCTTCCCTTTTTCAAAGAATTTGGGATGGCTTCTGCCAAGTTTACCAAGCCAAAGGCATGGTGGCAGAAAGAGCGCAGAGGGAATGAATCACGGCGAGGAACGAGACGGGAGACCAGTCTGTGGCAGGAAAGGGTTAAATAAAGTCTTTTTAAACAAAAGAAATTATTGAGTACCATTTTCTTTAATCAAGGTAACAACTTTTTAGTACACTTACAATCAAATTAGGTTCATAAAAAAAGCCCTAAATCATTTGTATAAATAATTTAGAGCTTTTTTGGATCAATCAATAAATTTTACGCCACCACACCTACATCTTTGAGAATCAGCTTTTTACGCTCAGGTCCCGTGGAGACCATCGTGATAGGCGTTTCCAAAATTCTTTCCAATTCTGTTAAGTATTCTTTTGCTGTTTGTGGCAGATTATCGTACTGCGTAATATTTTCTAGTGACGTTTGCCAACCTGGATAGGTAGTATAAATGGGCTCAATTTTCATGTTGTTCATGTCATAGGGTAGCGTATCATGTTCGGCACCATCGTAGCGGTAACTTGTAGCTGCTTTGATCTCCGACATATTGTTCATGATATCTATCTTGGTGATAACCAATTGCGTCACGCCATTGAGCATGATGGTATATTTTAATTGTGGCAAATCTATCCAACCACATCTACGAGGTCGTCCAGTAGTAGCGCCAAATTCGCCTCCTTCAGTACGCAAAAATTCACCTACTTCATCATCCAGTTCAGTAGGGAAAGGACCGCCACCTACGCGCGTACAATACGCTTTGGAGATGCCGATGACTTCGCCAATTTTGTTGGGCGCAATGCCCAATCCGTTGCAAACACCCGAAGTAATGGTATTGGATGAGGTCACAAATGGATAGGTTCCAAAATCAATATCCAACATAGAACCTTGTGCACCTTCAGCCAAGATGCGTTTGCCATTTTTGATAGCATCGTTGATAAAGTACTCCCCATCAACGTGTTGTAGTGAGCGCAACAATTCTAAACACTTAAACCATTTGGCTTCTTCAGCTGCCAAGTCAAACTCAATCGCAGGTAAGCTTTTCAAAAACCGTAAATGTTTATGCTTGAGGGTATCGTATTTTTCTTGAAAATTGGGTAGCATGATATCTCCCACGCGCAAGCCATTACGACCAGTTTTGTCCATATAGGTTGGCCCTATGCCTTTGAGGGTAGAACCAATCTTTTCTTTGCCTTTAGCGGCTTCCGAAGCAGCATCTATGTACCTGTGCGTAGGTAGGATAAGGTGCGCCTTTCGAGCAACTAATAACCTTTCTTGATAACTGACATTGGCCGCTATAAGGTTGTCAATTTCTTTTTGTAAAGTAATGGGATCGATGACTACACCATTGCCAATGAGATTGAGTAGTTCACTGCGGAAGATACCTGAAGGTACCGTATGTAGTACATATTTATTTCCGTCAAATTTGAGTGTATGTCCTGCATTAGGACCGCCCTGAAAACGGGCAACGATATCGTAGTTACTAGCTAAGTAATCTACTATTTTTCCTTTGCCTTCATCTCCCCATTGAAGACCTAAGATAACGTCAACTGCCATAGTATTTGTTTTATTCAGATTAATACTTTGATTATCTGGTTATTTTGAATTTTATTAAAATATATATAAAAAAATAAAACCTAATAGATTTGCTTTATCTATTAGGTTTTTTTATTAAAAATTTTATGTTTTCGCAAAAGCTGTGTTTCATATGGTTAAAATTTTTCTGCAATTGAAATATGCAGAAAAGAATCTGCACATATTTAACTATTACAATCTCCCATGATTTTTTTAATCATTCACTTGTGTGAATTTATGATTAAGTAAATTCTTGGTCGTCTCATCTTTGTTGATTAACTATATCTAAAGCCTGCCCTAAGGAAGGTTGAAGATTAAACATGGTTTTCAATTTGGTTATTTCTAAAAGATTTAAAACTTGACTAGAAGCATTGGTTATTGCTAGTGTACCTTTAGCATGTTGTGCTTTTTTCATCATGGATAGCAAGAAATTGATACCGATGCTATTCATGAAATCTAAAGCGGCTAAATCAATAACGAAATCTTTTTTTCCATCATGAATACGATTGTCTACTTCTTTCAAAATAGCTTTGTTATCATATTCATTCAATAAATTGATTACTTGTAATACTAGTACTTTTTTATGCTCAGCAATAGTGTAGGCCATGGGAATATTTTTTTTCAGGATTCATTTTGTTGTTACATATATCAAATTTTTTTAATACAAAAAACTTACCAAAAATAATTAAAATATGTTTTTTACAAATGTAATTTTAATTTAAAAAAATCTTTCACCTGTTTTTTCACTAATTGCCTTTCCCATCTGAGCAAGCCCCATCGCATTTTCCATAAAGATTAAGTGAGTGATGCGTCACATTAAATTTAAGCAATTCTCCCATCATATCCTTTATTTGCTGTACTCTTGGGTCACAAAATTCCAAAACTTTGCTACAATCAGCACAAATCAAATGATCATGTTGTTTAAATCCATATGATTTTTCGTACTGCGCTAAATTTTTTCCAAATTGATGTTTTTTTACTAAATCACAATTAACTAAAAGTTCTAAAGTATTGTATACTGTAGCACGACTTACTCGGTAATTTTGATTTTTCATGTGGATATATAAAGCCTCTGCATCGAAATGGTCAGTACGTTTATAGATTTCTTCCAAGATCGCAAACCTTTCAGGTGTTTTTCTGAAATTATTCTTTTCGAGGTGTGCTGAAAAGATATTGATAACTTCCTTGATGATATTTTCTTGATTTTTGACGATGGCATTAATATTTTATACAGGCTTTAACGAATAACAAATATAACAAAAGCCTTTGAGATTATGTAATTATTGCAAATAACTTCTTTAGTAAAACACAGAAGGCCCACTACGAGTTGCAGTAGGCCTTCTGGATTAGTATTTTACAATTTCTAGACTTCTTCTTCTGCAGTATTTTCTACGGTACCGTTTTTCATTGCCTTTTCAGCTACATCAATGGGACGAAGTCCAATCAATCTCACCAAATCTGATTTTAATAGTACCTCCTTTTCTAATAAGGCTTTGGCTAAAATTTCCAATTCGTTGCGTTTTTCTTTCAAGAGGTTTTTGGCTCTTTCATATTGCTGGTCTAGCAATTTACGCACTTCAGAATCTATCAAAGAAGCGGTTTCATCAGAATAGGGTTTACCAAACTGGTTTTCATTCATACCATAAAAGGATACTTGCCCTACCTTCTCATTCATACCAAAAACGGTCGTCATACTATAAGCCATTTTGGTCACTTGATCCAAGTCACTCTGAGCGCCTGTAGATATTTTATCAAAAACAATAGACTCGGCTGCTCTACCCCCAAAAGTCATACACATACGATCTAGTAAGGCTTCTGTACGGGTAATGTACTCTTCCTTTGGCAAATATTGAGCGTAGCCCAAAGTACCTATACCTCTTGGTACGATAGTCACTTTGACTAAGGGAGAAGCATGCTCCAAAAACCAACCACATACGGCATGACCTGCTTCGTGATAGGCTATAATTTCCTTTTCTTTAGGAGCAATGATTTTATTTTTCTTTTCCAAACCACCAATCACTCTATCAAGTGCGTGGTTGAAATCATCCATATCTACTTCCTTTTTATTGCGTCTAGCAGCTACGAGAGCCGCTTCATTACATACATTAGCAATTTCGGCACCAGCAAAACCGGGAGTCATCTCAGCGAGCACATCTGCTTTTAGGTCTGCACTTCTTTTTATATTTTTAAGGTGTACCTTAAATATAGCTTCACGTCCTTTGAGGTCTGGACGATCTATACCAATTTGTCTATCAAAACGTCCTGGACGAAGTAGTGCATTATCCAAAATATCAGGTCGGTTGGTTGCAGCCATCATAATCACCCCTTTATCGGTACTAAAACCGTCCATCTCTACCAACAACTGATTCAATGTATTTTCGCGTTCATCATTGCCACCTTGCATAGAACCTTTTCCTCTTGCACGACCAATTGCATCTATCTCATCAATAAAAACGATACAAGGTGCTTTTTCTCTAGCTTGTTTGAAGAGGTCACGTACACGTGAGGCACCTACACCTACAAACATTTCTACGAAATCAGAACCAGAAATAGAAAAGAACGGTACGCCTGCTTCACCCGCAACGGCTTTGGCCAAAAGGGTTTTACCTGTACCTGGAGGACCTACCAAAAGGACCCCTTTAGGAATTTTTCCTCCAAGAGAAGTATATTTTTTGGGTGTTTTAAGGAAATCTACGACTTCCATAACTTCCTCTTTAGCTTCGTCGAGTCCAGCTACATCTTCAAAAGTAACACTTACATTGGCGTTGTCATTATCAAAGAGCGTGGCTTTAGATTTGCCAATATTAAATATCTGAGAACCAGGTCCAGCGCCGCCACCACTTACTCTACGCATGACAAACAACCAGATAGCCACAATCAATAAGAGTGGAAAAATCCAACTCAACAATCGGCTCAGTTCAAATTCATCTTTGTGGCCTATTCTTAATTTTTGACCAGCTTCGTCTTGTAGAGCGTTTATTTTGCTACTAAAAAATTCCTCAGAACCAATATTAAAATATAAATCTGCTGCATTTTCACCACCCATAAAAGTACCCTTAGATTTTTGCAGATGACTATATTTTTCGAGTCCTCTTCGTTCCTTTTTGAGATATACTTTAGCATACTCGTGATTAATAATCGTAATTTTATCAACATCACCGGCTATGAACATTTCTTCAAACTCATGAAGTTCAATTTTACGGTTCTGTTGTTCCATCATAGGAAAGAACTGTAGCACAAGTAGAAAAAGCGCTATTGCACCGTAAATCCAGTAGTAGCTAAAGCGATTAGTAGGTTTATTTGAATTATTTTCGTTGTTTGCCATTATTAAATTGCTATATATTGTTTCGGCTATGTCAGCCTATGTTATTATAAACGCTATTAGGTGCAAAATCGTTAAGAAAAAAGCATAAAAATTCGATGAATCTGCAAATTGGTTCTACAGACTATCAAACTCCGTAAACTTAGCGTCGCCCCATAAATCCTCAAGATTGTAAAAAGATCGCTTATCTCTATGGAAAATATGAACTACTGTCGTAAAATAATCTAGGCAAATCCAAGTAGCATGTGTTTGCCCTTCTACATGTGAAGGCAGAGTACCCGCTTCTTTTTTTAATCTTAGACTTATATTATCACAAATAGCTTTTACTTGAACATTAGAATCTCCTTCGCAAATAATAAAGAAGTCAGTTGGTGAGTCTTCGAGTTTCTTGAGATCTAGTTTTATGATTTTTTTTCCTTTGATATCCTGAATACTATCTATAATCAGGTTATTTAGTTCTTCTGCCGTAAATTCTCTTCTAGGTGCTTGTTTTTGATTGTTCAAATTCTTCTTTTATTACTTTTGTTATTTTAATGAATTATTTTTTATAGTTTAGACGATTAGGAGTAAATTAAATGTACAAATGAGTAAATTTTAACAGAATAAAAATTTATCCTGATGCTCATATTAAATGTATTTTTTCAAAAATCTTATGAATACTTAAATTTTTCAAAAATTACAATAAAATTTAATGTATAAAGATATAAAATATTCCGTAATTGAATCATTATAAAAACACACTTTTTGTAGGAAAAGTTCGTAATCACTTCAAACAATTAGCATCTACTAACAAGTATGCTAGCGAAATATTAACAAAAAGTAAACCAAACGAGGGGACGGTCATCTCTACAGATATCCAAGTTGACGGAAGAGGGCAGATCGGTAACCAATGGGAAAGCGAAGCACATAAGAACCTCACTTTCAGCCTAATACTATATCCTACTTTCCTAAAAGTGCAAGATCAATTTTTATTAAATCAAGCTATCTCTTTGAGTATTCTTGACTTTACTAACAATTTCATAAGTAATTCTGTAAAAGTCAAATGGTCTAATGATATTTATATTAAAAATGAGAAAATTTGCGGAATTTTGATACAAAATAGCCTTTTCGGCACCCAAATTCAGTCCTCAGTAATCGGTATTGGCTTCAATATCAACCAAGTTGACTTCCAAATAGCACCCAATCCTACCTCATTGAAGCTCCAAACTGGTCAAAATTATGATATCAATCAGCTACTTCAACAACTTTTATGGTATATAGAAAAACGCTACTTGCAACTCAAAGCTGGTAAATATGTACTGCTGCGTCAAGATTATATCAACAATTTGTATCGGTATGCCGAAGAGGCGCTTTATCAAAAAAAAGACGGAACTGTATTTAGCGGTAAAATTGTAGGCATTAATGCTGCTGGTCAATTACTCATCAATCATAAAGATGGAGAGGAAGCTTTCGGTTTTAAGGAGGTGAAGTTTTTGATGTGATATTTAATGATTTAATGTATCAATGCTTGGTTAGATGTTGACTTTATTTACCACGGAGTCTCACGGAGTCTCACGGAGTCTCACGGAGTCTCACGGAGTCTCACAGAGTCTCACAGAGTCTCACAGAGTCAACATATAGCATAGCCATTAAAGCATTAGCACATTAAATCTTTTACACATTAATGTATGCGCTTGATACATTTGACGAGAAATTTTCTCTTATTCTTTTCCACATCATCTATGTGGTGTTTATGTCTGTGTACAACATAATGCTTTTTTCCAAGATGAATGTGAAATCGTTTGTCCTTTATTGTTGAATGCGCTAACCAATAGGTTGTCGTTCCCAATTTTTGTCTCTTTTTTCCTTCCACCCAGCCATATTGACCTAGTCCAAGTGGATTTTTTGACTTCAATAATCTTAAGGTATTAGTGGTATCTGTATAAATTAAGGAGAGAAATTCTTCTTGCAAGGAGTCTACTTGAATGGACTGAAAATGCCCATCATTGGCAGTAAATCTATATTGAAAATATTCGGTCCAATCTTCCTCTGTTGGAATTTCCCACCCTTGTGGGCATAAGTTGTCTAAAACTTTATTGGAATAAAAATTACCCTTACGGAGTTTTGATTTTCTTTTGGTCTGATGAGGGAAATAAGAGGAGTCCGTTTCATATTTTAAATTGTCCTGAAACCAAATGGTGTTATTTATTTGGACGGTCTTATAAATTTTTCCATCTCTTTCATCCATAAAATTATCTGTCTCAACCTGAGCAGTTAATCCAACTGAGCCAATCAATAAAATAAATAGTAGTAGTGTTTTAATACGATAATTTTTTAATGTACTAATGCAATAATGATTTAATGTAGCAATGTTTTAATGCTTGATTAGATGTTGATTTTTTTACCACGGAGTCTCACAGAGTTTCACAGAGTCAACATGTAGCACAGCCATTAAAACATTGCTACATTAATTAATAATCCCAATCTCGTTTCCAAGTATCAATGATGTCAATGGAAAATTTAATTTGCGTATTGGTATCGGTATAATTTGATTTAGCTAGTACGCCATAAGCACCCAATCTGAGTCTTCTACGAGGGCCTAGTTTGAACACACGCTCTATCCCCGCAAAGACTTCTTGATGACGATAATTGTTTTCTTGTACCCATAAAAAACTTCCTCCAGCCACCACCATAAACCTCAATTTTTTGACCAAAGGAATATTGTTGACCAAAGCGCCATTAAAGTGATGAATGTGATGCATTTCTACAAAAACATTAGTGGTAATCAAGGTAGAATCTAAGGACTGAAAAGTGCGCAAAGGATTGGAATACCACCAAGGATTGGATTCCGAAAAACGTTTGACGTCAATAAATTTCAATTCCTTTGTGTTTACAAAATTACCTGTGAGTATGGCATATTTAGAATTTCCAAAAACACCTAAAATAAGGTCTTGTTGAATATGAAACCCTAAATAATCAAAATCAACATCGCTTCCAAAAGCACCTTTCCAACCTTTTTTGTGCAACAAAGTAAAGGTGGGCCACTTGCTCCCCAAAATAACTTTACGATTAGGCTCCGTTACAAACTTTTGACGAGGCGTATAAGATATTCTAAATTCCGTGATAAATGCCTGATAATCATTGAATTGGAGCGGATCGTCATCCGTTACCCAATTGTTGATAAAACTCTGCGTATCAAATTCTTCAATAGAATGCCGGTTATTGTGATGAGCATCTACGCTGAGGTACAAACCATTTATGAGTTCGAATCTATGACTAGCCCCCATGTAATCATTGAGAATATAATTGGAACTACGCAACTGATTGAGCACAGCTTCATAGGGATTGACGGAAGTAAAATCTCTACCTCCCCAAATTGACACATCTGCCAATCGATGTGGATTATATCTAAAGAAACTGTAAAAATCGCCTTGTACATCTTTATTGCGAAAACCCATATTGACGCTACCCCAAGTGGAGAGTCGCTGTCCATTTTCCCATCGTCGAGAGTAGGACATTCTAGGCCCCGTTCTAAAACCACCAATGATTTCAAAGTCGAGTAGAGCCGGAATAGGCGCAAACCAAATATGACTTTTTTTATCATTATTTCTAAAACCCAAACCATCCCAAAAAATGTCTAGTAATTGTACTTTGTTGTAAGCAGCTTGTATCGAATCTTGATATTCTTTGCTATTGACAACTGCTTCTAAACTGTCTCTGTAAGTGACTACTTCTTTTTGTTTTTCGGTGAGCGGTTCTACTCTGACGTTTTCCCAATAAGTGGTATCTCGTTTGTAGGCTTCCTTGGTGGTGATGGCTACCTCATTGCCAAAAAACTTAGCTGGAAATTCGTAATTGTTTTCATATTCCAAAAAAGTCAAAACAGTATTGCCTTTAAAAAATTTGAAACGACCTTGCTTAGTTTGATAAATAAATTCTATACGATTGGGCACCCAAACATTGTCTTCCAACTGCATATAATTCTGCTTCAATTGGAACTCATCAAAGAAACGCAAAGTCCCTTTTTTAAATTTCAAATCTACTCGATTGATATTCCACAATCCTTCATTGATGTAGATAAAACCTTCGCAAGTAGAATTGCCTACTTTGCGGGGTATCACCTTTATTTTATGTACCAAAACGCCATTTTCTTCTTTGCTTTCTATCAGTTTATATTTATAGGAAAGTATCGCTGTCCGACTGATGGGAGAAATAACGGGTATATCGGCAATGCTTTTGAGGTCTACCATATTTTCATAAAAATTGAAATTGGTTTCGCTAAAAAGTGGTACAAAAAGTCCTGCCTTATTGCCATAAACTTTGTAAGCACTACGTTCTTCTTTGTATAAATCTGGAGATTGATAATTGACCGTAGCTTCCATCTCTATCATGTTGAGTTTGGAGGCCAATTCTCTTTTTCGTTTTTCTTCTACCGCAAAAGGATCAGGTGGACCGTCGGGGAGATCTTGACTTTTATTTGTTTTTGCTTTCTTCTTCTCCGCTTCTTTTTTCTTTTCTTCTTTGTCGGGTTTATCTTTTTTCTTCTTTTTGTTTTCTATTTCTTCGGTCGCTTTCAAATAGATTTTGCAGCGAGAACTTTCTATTTGGGTCAGGTATTTTTTTCTGTTATCTACAGCCTTTTTGATAATGGCATAGGCAGGATCTTTTTTGGAAGAGGTCACAATGATTTCTTCCAAATCTACACCAGAGGTCGTCAAAACAATAGTATACAAAGAGGTAGGATTATCCGTAACGACTACATTTTTGGTTGCTGCATTGTAACCTAAAGAAGAAAAAACCACTTCATATTCTCCTGGATTCAGATTCAGATAATACTTGCCCTCAAAATCAGCCGAAGTACCTGACTCCGTCTGTCTTACAAATACATTCGCATAGGGTATAGGGTCATTGTCCTCATTTAAGATTTGTCCGCTAAGACTCTGAGCTTCAATGGTTTGGGGAGTAGCCATTGATAGCATTAACAGAAAAGAAAAATGTAGGAAATATCTATATTGCATGAGTGTGTGATTAAATTGTTTTCAAGCTTTAAACGAAAATGATGCCTTTGAATTGCCTTATAGTGAAAAGACGAATCCAAAAGGCTTAAGTTACAAAAGACTACTCGTTTATACACCGTATGATTCCAAAAGTTCAACTACCGGTAAATAATTGTTTTGAATAGAAATGGACACCATTTATAAAAAACACCTATTATATATCAATATTAAAAAAATGATGTATATATTCATACTTTGATTATAAAACACAACTATGGATAAAAAATCATTAAAAGAAGAAGCTCTAATTTACCATTCAAAAGGCAGACCGGGTAAAATAGAAGTCATTCCAACGACAGAAACCGCCAATCAAAGAGATTTATCATTAGCCTATTCGCCAGGTGTTGCCGAACCCTGTTTGGCCATAGCCAAAAATCCCTCTGATGTATACAAATATACGGCTAAGGGCAATCTTGTCGCAGTGATTAGTAATGGAACAGCAGTATTGGGATTGGGAAATCTTGGGCCAGCGGCGAGCAAACCCGTCATGGAAGGAAAAGGTTTGTTATTTAAAATTTATGCAGATATCGACTGTTTTGATTTGGAACTGAATACGACAGATATAGATGAATTTGTAAGAACGGTCAAGATACTAGAACCTACCTTTGGAGGTGTCAATCTTGAAGATATTTCAGCACCAGATGCCTTTGTAATAGAAGAACGACTCAAAGAGGAATTGAATATTCCTGTGATGCACGATGACCAACACGGTACGGCAATCATTAGCGGTGCAGCCTTACTCAATGCTTTAGAATTGGTGGGCAAAGATATTTCTAATGTAAAAATAGTGGTGAATGGGGCAGGAGCGTCTGCTATTTCTTGCACCAAAATATATATGTCCTTGGGGGCCAATAAGGATAAAGTTTTCATGTATGATAGCAAAGGATTGATACACGGAGATAGAGATAATCTGAATGGCAAAAAACCAGAATTTATCAATAATACAGTGCCTGCATCGACCTCTTTAGCCGACATCTTAAAAGGAGCGGATGTCTTTATTGGTTTGTCTCGTGGCAATGTGCTCAGCAAGGCTATGGTCAAAGAAATGGCTGCAGATCCTATCATTTTTGCGATGGCTAATCCAACACCTGAGATTAGTTATGAAGATGCCAAAGCCGCACGCCCCGATAGCATCATGGCAACGGGACGTTCGGATTATCCCAATCAAGTCAATAATGTTTTGGGTTTTCCATTCATTTTTAGAGGTGCTTTAGATGTACGAGCCACGGAGATCAATGAAGCAATGAAATTAGCGGCTGTTCATGCATTAGCAGATTTGGCAAAGAAGCCTGTACCTGATATCGTCAACATGGCATACAATAACGCTAATTTGAAATTTGGGATGGACTATATAATTCCCAAGCCTGTAGATCCTCGATTGATTTCTACTGTTGCGCCTGCCGTAGCCAGAGCAGCTATGGATGCGGGTGTGGCGCACAACCCAATTAAAGATTGGGATGCCTATGAGTTGGAATTGGAAAATAGATTGGGCAATGATAATACCTTATCTAAAGTAATAGAGACGAAAGCTAAACAGTCGATTAAGAAAATTGTATTTGCCGATGCAGAAAATTTATCAGTACTCAAAGCTGCTCAAGTAGTGGTAGAGGAAAAAATAGCGCATCCAATTTTGTTGGGTAATCGAGAAAAAATTAATTCGATTATAGAGGAGTTTAATATTAATTTACCCAATATCAATATCATTGACCCGAAGCGACCCATAAATGATGATGAAGTAAATGCGATAGAAAGTTATAGCCAACTTTTTTATAAAAAAAGAAATCGTAAAGGGATTACTTTGGAGGAAGCCAGAGACATGGTCAAAAGTAGAAGTTACTATGGCGTGATGATGGTAGAAATGGGTATTGCAGATGGAATGATTGCTGGACTGACCAAGAAATACCCCTTCACGGTACGGCCAGCCTTACAGATTATAGGGCCAAGAGAAGACGTCAATAAAGTGGCAGGCGTACATATTTTGATGACCAAATCAGGGCCCTTATTTTTGGCAGATACGACTATTAACCACACCCTTTCGGCAAAGGATATTGCAGACATTACAGAGCTGGTAGCAGAGCAAGTGCGTATTTTTAATATAGAACCAAGGATTGCTTTAGTGACCTATTCCAATTTTGGTTCGGTGCCTGATGGCGAATCTGCCAAACTGATGAGAGCCGCTACCAAAATCTTACAAAAGCGACATCCTGATTGGATTTTGGATGGCGAAATGCAATCTCACATGGCTTTAGATCCTGATTTGAGACAACAGTTTTATCCTTTCTCAAAGTTAGGCAAGCACAAAGCCAATACCTTAATATTTCCCAATTTATCTTCTGCTAATATTGCTTACAACTTATTGATAGAAGCTGCTGAAATGGATATGATTGGACCTATTTTATTAGGTTTGAAAAAACCAATTCATATACTTCAATTGGGGTCAACTGTGAGGCAAATTGTGGATATGGTAGGCATTGCGGCTATACAAGCGGAATAGAAAATATCATTTAATGAAAATATAAAAGCAAAGCCCTTCTTGTGTATAAGGAGGGCTTTGCTTTTGGTTGAGTTTTGGTTGAGGAGTTAGTAATTCCTAAT